>QDHC01002118.1:20608-40414 GCA_013186455.1 Papilio dardanus tibullus
AGAGAGTAAGTCAGATATAAAAGAAGGGTCCCTTTCTTTTATATCTGACTTACTCTTTACCTTCTATTTAGATAAACATCACTTAAACTTTGCTTCGGGCGTGAATTTCTGCCTGGAAAATAAAAAAAGCACACACGCTCTTATTCCACACAGGTAAGCAGAGATTATAAAATTCCGTTTAATATCTCGCTTCTCAAACATAATCCTATTTAATACGCAAAGTAACGTGTGCTTTTTATTACTTTTTAGAAAAAAATATGCACAATGTAAATCAATCTAGGCATTTTCATATAAGAGAAGGAGCTTAGCGAGCAGCGGAAACACCGGTGGTCAAGAATGCCCATGGACATTCACAACACCAGGGGAACTACAAATGAAAAAGTTTGTCCTTACTCTGGGTATTTCCTGAACCAGTTCAAGCTGGATCTTTGTCTCTATCCTGAATAGTCCACTCCCTTGTTATTCTTATACCGGAAGAACTAATACTACTGTAACAATGGTTCTTATAGAGTAACTGATATCTCATATCAAACAAAGATACGAAGTAAAAGTATGTCCACGCCACTTAACGTCCTCGGTTGGTGTTGAGGCCGACAACTATCTCGGCTTGCATTCCATCCTGAGCGAGATAATTTGAACTTAAATAACATATCATATGCTTTAATATATAACATTCTACTAATGTGGCATTTACTCCTAGAAACATTTATTTTGACAATGTTTTTAAGTCTAATAACAGGAATGTCAGGTGAAAAGGATAATACGCTTATCACTTAAATTACTGTTGGAAATGTTTAAGTAAAGAATATTTTAGTTTCTAAACGTTTTTTTATCGAAAGCTCTATGAAAATAGCATTTTGATTTCTTTCTCTCTGATCTTGAAAATTAAATTTATGAGCATTATTTTATCGCACCATTTCAATTTAATGATGTCACAGAAAACTTATAAATATTACATGATATTAATACACACTTTATTGTAAAGTGAACTCTAACACCATAACAATAAAATATTAAACAGCTTATCAATTATAAAGGACATTTAATTGACGGTTTCAGATAAGACATCATTTCATAACCTGACGGGTACTCAGAAAACTACCTATTATTGCCCTATAAGTCTAAAATAATTTATCCCAGAACAGATCTATACATCGAGATCGACTCCACCAGTGGTCGAGCTTTTAAGGTGGTCACGAAAACACGCGAGCACGTTACCTACAGACTTGATTTATCGCCATTAAACAATATTAATATCAACAATAATCTCGAAATAATATTCTACAATAATGTAATCCCTTATTAATTTTATCTCTACCCGCGCAAGTTTGTTGGGAAGAAAAGAAAAGGATTTACCCGGTATAATATTTTGCACGTATCAGTTCTATGTTCTTGAGGTTACATGCCTTTTAAATACAGCTATCTAAATGGCTTTATTTAATTGATTAGCCCGACTTCACAAGGGTGCAATGCTGATACTAAATACACTACAAAAATACGGAATAAATGTTATTATTTACATCACATTAGAAACCTAAAAAATAACAGTATTACACTATTTAATGGGTGTTATTATACATATAAACCTTCCTCTTCAATCACTCTATCTATTAAAACGCATCAAAATACGTTGAGTAGTTTTAATTAAACATACATAGGGATATAGGAACTGAGAAAGGGACTTTGTTTTATACTATTTAGTGATGTCGCTAATATACAATACGTAACTTTCGGTCTTAACCTGTGACTGACCAATGTTATATTGACAAAGGAACTAAACACAATAATCTCGATGGCTTACGGGGAATCCAGTTTGCAGCGCCGGACCGTAAGTAAACAGCAAACACAATGCTTAGAAGTCGTGCCAGGTTTAAATTCAAAAGCGCACCACTATTCGCCTCACCGTAATTTTGAATTGGTAATTCTATCAGATGGAATTAAACAGCCACTGTTTGGGATCAGAATGCACTTTAGCATGTCGGAAATGTGATCGTATATCGCTTCTGCGTCTACTAAAATATTTAGAATTTGAAATGCGTTTAAAATGTACCGAGCATTTGTCTTTGAACTTCAAATGTATTTATGCCTTAGAAACGAAAGGAAACATTCACACGATTGTAAAGACACGCCTTCTGTGCTACTTAGGGTTAAAAGCTTAGATTAAAGACAAATACCTGCTCAGTACAGGGTTTGCACTTTGACCTTGAACTAAGGTCTTGTCGATCTTACGCCTCGTTATCGTAATTTCACAAGCTACTGCGCCGCATGAAACTAATTTCAACTTTAAAGTGGGGTTTTCACTGTCGGATTCAAATAAAATACATTTCCGTTTTTCAGTGCAAATGTAAGATGGGGCAACATGTTTTTTAACAATGTTTTTGTGTAAACACCGAATTACGTAAATACACTTTTAGCAAAAAAGCTTGATTTTAAGGAGTATCGCAAGATATTAATGATAAAACATTACTATTTAGACTTTGGTAAAGAGCGCTCAAAACTCCCAACATTACTTAAAGCATTCCCAATTTTTACCAAATAGTTTTACACTCTATTCTAAGGCCCTTCGTTCTTTTCTTAAGCTCTATATAATCGTAATTCAGACACAATCAAAACTTTCCTCAAACAATACAATAATAAACATACTTTATTGATATCAAACTGTTTAAAAATTCATTTAAAGTATCTACATCAGAAATATCACGCATGCAATATAGTCTCTTACCTCATTCGTTTTCCTTGGATAATGCAATGTGCATACTAAGTATGAACGTACGCTAGTAATATCGGTGAATACAAAGGAATTGGCACGATTACAAATATGTCAAAGATGGATCTTACGCATACTAGTTGAGAATTGTCCTTGGATATTAAATATAATGTGTAAACACAAGTGCTGTTTTCTCAAAGTGGCGGGGATGGAGTTGACCATTTTTAAAAATAAGCTTCTTAGTTTGATGCAATACTTAAATATTACATAGGCGAGTTCAAAACTTAAAAACCAAACTAAGTATAGTAAGTAAAAAATATATCCATTGAACTGTTTAAGCTACGCCGAATTAGCTTAATTTAATTCCCCCATCTATTGATTATCGAATGTCTAGACGCTACGAGGGTTAGCTCCCTTTTGTTGAAAGTACCCGCATAAGTGCAAAATATTAGGACATACCCACTTTAATTTTTGTTAGTATAATCATCCATAATCTTGATATTATAAATACGTTAGTTTATTTTCTATATTTTTTGATTAAAAGTCTCTATTAAGTAATATCACAGATAATATAATACTGTACTAGTAATATGCAGCACGATTCTACCACAATAGTACTATAAAATCGAAGTTCTATAACATTAACCTAAATAAGCATATAAAATTGCCACTAAAATTGTTCATTGATGGCAAAATCGTATGCCTAACTCAATTTCGACACAGAATCGCACAAATCGATACAATAAGATCTAAATATTCCAAACAACCAAGTCTCGAATAGGTATACGAAAGTGGAACTCATAGAGCGGGCAGCGTCGTGATTTAATACTAATCATCTAATTTGTCATCCAGAGAACGTGGCCCCTAACAAGCAAATACTTAAGCTAGTCCCTCCTTTATATTTACCTTGGACAATAACCACAGCCAACATACAAAAGACACGAAGCTTACAATCCGTGAAAGGCTAATGTTTTAGATACGTATCCGATATTATTTATTACGTAATTCGCATTGTCACAAGCTACCGTGGTGCATATTTATCTGACAGTTACATTTAAACCATAATGTGCATTTCAAAATCATAGGTGTATAAAATATCTGGAGAATTACAATTTACTTAGCTTAACATCGCTGTCGCAAACCTCACAAAATAATTTTAACAATTAAACATAAAACTACACGAAAAGCATTGACCTTTAAACTTTAACATCTAAAGTAACTAAAGACATTAGTTACAACTTCCATCTATCTAAAGCCAGATTAACAAAAAATCTTTCGAGACATCACGGCCACCGGAATATTAAATACGTTAATAAAAAAGCATGACTAATTTATAAATGTCAGAATCGAACTCACTACATTATCATTGAGTGTGATAATAATTTGCCTTGCTAATATCTGTTATAGGGAGCAAGGACATGTGAACAATACTGTGACAAGATGTTGATTGTCTTGACACAGGTGTTATTGAAACTTGATATAAATAGACTTTTAAGTATTTAAGACCGGCAATTTGATTTAAATAATTCACCTTTGAAAAATAAGTATTATCAATAATACGCAGTATTCTAGATAGGAATTCAATATAAAACCTTGAAAGTAAAGTCAGACAACTTCCAAACAAAATAGACAAGTACAATGTCAAAGCAATTGTATGAAATTCGCGGTTGATTTCGCCATTGCGAATCGATTGTACTCGCAAATAATAATATAATTTATAGAGAAACAACAAAACAAGATGTCTCTTATTCAAGAGAAATATTAAAGACAAAATCGTGTTAAAATATCTTTACTTTCAACTGTTAGTTTTAAAGAACGTATAAATTAGGAGGCCTTATTTTAGTCCACTTTCTCTTCCTATTATTTTCTCATAAGGAAGGGGATTGAAAGGGGAAGTGGATTGGGGCGGAGGGGGCGCATTGGGTGAGGTATTATCCTCTCGCTGTGCGTCTCCTCCTCCGTAGATTAAGGGTAGGCAACGCATCTGCAATTGCAGATGTCCAAAGGCCGGGGTCGCTTCGGATTTTTCAGCGTAACCTGGTGGCCACTTGCTCGTTTGCCACTTTGTATTATAAAA
The DNA here is from genome assembly GCA_013186455.1 of Papilio dardanus tibullus. Taxonomy (NCBI): domain Eukaryota; kingdom Metazoa; phylum Arthropoda; class Insecta; order Lepidoptera; family Papilionidae; genus Papilio; species Papilio dardanus. Next base: position 25,393 of record QDHC01002118.1, read on the forward strand.
AGAATAAAAAAAAACAACTCCGACGAGTAATGATAACGACAATATCCTTACATAGTATAAAACAATAACGCTTTTTATGTTTGTCCCTATATATGCTTGAATTTTTTAAACTACGCAACGGATTTTGATGCGGTTTTTTTAATAGATAGAGTGATTCATAAGGAAGGTTTTCATGTATAATACATTTACAATGTAGTAGAGTAACACTTATAATTTAGACGTTTTTAATATGATGTCGTAAATTAACACATTTTTAGCGCTTATAGTGCAAACGCCGCAGTATTTTGTATCAGCATTATACCGTTTTGCATCCATGCGAAGCCGGGGCGGGTCGCTAGTATTGAATAATATTATTGTCATATGAAATACGCAAGAAAAAATATGTTACAACTGAAAAAAAAAACAGAAAAATATCAAGACGAGTACGAGTATAAACGTCAAAAACTTTATTCATCCTAATTACGAAACCTGCACAGGATGCTAATGCGAGCCTGACGCAGATGCCTCGACAGGTTTCTCATTAATTAACTTATGTCAAGGAGATTATGTCAACATTTTTGACATTGCCTAGTCAAGAAATACCTTCTTAAAGCCGTACTCAGAGATATGGTAATTACATCTACGAAGGATAATAGTTACAATGTATGATGGTTGAAATACTTGTACAATACATAGTTTATCCTTATCCTTACATAGTATAAAACAATAAAGCTTTTTTATGTTTGACCCTATATATGCTTGAATCTTTAAAACTACGCAACGGATTTTGATGCGGTTTTTTTAATAGATAGAGTGATTCATAAAGAAGGTTTTCATGTATAATACACTGGTGACCCGCCCCGGCTTCGCACAGGTGCAAAACTGATACCAAATACACTACAGAAAAACTGTGAACATTGTATATAACACCCATACTAACAATATTTGCACCCGCGCGAAGCCGGGGTGGGTCGCTAGTAAATAATATAATATGTCAAGGATGTTCAATTATCGGCACGTGACAATATTTTGTGGGCACGTCACTGACCAAAAAATTCGATAAGCACTAGGAAAAAAATCGGGAAGATAACAAGTTCCAATAAAAAAAAAACTTTAATTTTAAATAGTAATGTCAAAATTATTGTTCGCCATCCCTGTCGTATGATTGTTAATTGGTTACTTTTCAACCTTTTTTTATAAATACCTACCTACAAAAAAAATAATGTACTTGTGTCATAGGTAATTTTAGTATTTAGACTTTCATATAGTAATTTTTATGTCTTAATTTTTTTATAATATACTGGTAAATATGCACTGGAAATCGATACTTACTTCTGTTTAAAAAGGCAAGCACAAGCAAATACTTCCGACAGTCATTCATTAAATAGAATATAACTATCAAATATGCATAAAAGCATTAATAGTCCTTTATGTTTTTTGAATCAAAAATGTGGAAGCTAACAATACAATTTGTAGACAAAACTACTTACATAAAATGTAAATAGATCCTTAAAGAGTCCACCTGTTCCCCGTGTGGGTACACAAGCTTTACCTCGTCCCTGGAATGCGACACCTGAGATCACAAAACACAGTACCAACACACCTTAATCACCAGTTATATGAGAACAACGGTTCCACAAATACGACACAATATTACAATCCACTAAATTCAAATGTCACTATAAAACTTTAAAGCGTAAAAAGTTCGCGCGTTTATCGTAATAACAAACGCAACGACAGTACCCAAACGAACGGCGAACGTAACCGAACTGACGTAAAGGGGACGAGGTGGAGGGAAAGGGGCGCTGCACAGACTAAATACAGGCTGACTAGTAGCGCCGCCACACCTGTCCGCGTACAGCCAACAACTGCAAACAGCCAATGAGGCGAATGAACATTTCGTTTCTCGGGTTATGCAACGTTAACCGGGCAGAAATAAAATGTCGCAGAAAATTATTTCTTTACTGAAGTTTAATAGATCTTTAAAATATTCTTGTACCCTCTTTTTTGTAATACCTGCCCCCATTACTATTTTACCTTCTTCTTCTTAACGTCCCATTTCTTTTTGGAGGTCGGCGACCATGATGGTAACTATACCCCAAGTGTTCAATATATCTAATAGGAGCAAGCAGAGCGACCCTGGATAATTTCTTTCGACTAGAGGAGTATCAATTATATACAGCATTTCTTTTCAGGTTGGGTTTCGTGTGACTAGGAATGTTGATGGACGCAATGTGGTCCATCATGCTCGAAAACAAAAACCTAAGCACTTTTAATTCAAAACCGTTGCTTTCATGGGTTTGGGAAATTTCTTTGTTGACAATAGTTTTGTATTTAAGAAGTTTAGAATAAGGTTTTACTGGGGTTTGAGAATTTCAATATTTTTCATATATTTTGTAGTGTTTTTGTAAAACAGTATTTTTTATATTTAAGTACTTGATACTTGAATTTGCTTTTAATAATAACAAGTGAAAGACTGTACTTATACTCACGCCTTTTACTCACAGGGTTGACATAACTGATCATTATTTGGTGCAATAAAGGAGGTCATAAATAAAAGTAACACAATTTTATTTTAATATAATTTATTTATAATACGACGTGCCCGCGTGAATAAAGTTTTATTGTGTAATATTGCTTTATTTGGTAATAGAGGAAAACTTAAATATTTTTTTATAGAAAATTTTGCGTTCCTACGTTTTAATTACAAGAGTACGGCACTTACTATGTTACAAAATGTACAGGATTAATAGTCTAATAGTAGTAATTATTCTAATATCACTTTATTTAATGATATAAACAGTGGAGATGCGACGCGACGGCGCTCATGAGGAGTAGAACTTCTGGAACACCTGGAAATACAAAATAAGTTTTTCGTACAAAAAAATTACAATAGGCAACAATCCAGTGATTTAAACATGTTATTAATATTATTTTATTAGTATCTTTAGAGAGTAGTCGAGTTTAGCAAGGACATGAGAGCACTTATATAAAAATGATTTTGATATTTTTATCGCCGAGAGATACCTCAAATGTGGCTTATAACTTTGTGACCACATAGTGACGACTCAGCGTACGGCATTTAATAAATCACAAGTTGAGCAGTTTATTCGTGTGCAACGTTTTTATGATGCTTACTTGCAAGAACCGAAGCTTTATCTTGCAATGGAGCTCGATACTCGTCAGTGACTTCTAGGAATTGGTACATCGCTTTAAAGCCAGTTCCGTCGAGTCTGTCGTTTGAGCGAAAGGTGACCTTGAAGAAATTCCTATCGGACTCGACGTGGAATTCTTTCATCTGGCCGCAGTATCGACCAAACCTGCTATCTTCAGTCATGTAGTTCGAGAACTCAACGTAGTCGCTACCCGATACGGCTTCGCATCTGGAACGTAATGTTTTTTAAAACGAAAAGATCAAGAAGAGACTGTTAAGAAAGAGAACCTTTGTTACATTTATTCTGTTACTAAAGCAAACTATGAATTGTAATCAAGCCTTTTTTCATTATTAAAACTGCATATCTATGAATATCGTTTTGTATTCGTTGTCGAACATTAGTACTCGTTCAAGTGTTGTTACTTTCAATCTGTATGCCTTAATTACCTACATCATTCCATTTATTCGTTTTATTTTGGTCTGATAATAAACGCATAATATTTCTACATAAGAGAACTTACGGCAAAACACCTTCGACGCCGAAATTCGTAAAATAAAGATGCACCTTCTCAGTTTGACCTCCATGAAAGAAATATGTGCATTCAGTATCACGGGGGTAAGGCCCAGGCCAATTGGGCGATGCGAAAGTGCCGTTGTGACTTTCTGTGCTGTTGTACACAAAAGCGCACGGGAATTCCTTCAACTGTCTGCCAGTTGTAATACCGAAATCTGAAAATGGAATGGAAAAATCATGTCACAAGTTAATAGCTTGTTTTTCGGCTCTTTGTCAATAAGAACGATCAGATCCCTTACCAAGGCTTTTGACGGTATATACGGTATATACGTAAAATCTCCAAATTATTAATGTTATTAGAATCTATCAAAATATGTATATGACAAATACATCATCCAAGCGTTAGATACATATTAAATGTGGCCACTGTGGCCACTGTGGTCGCTTCGGTGTTTAAATATTCAATGTTCATTTCCGAACTAATTAGTTTGCTGCTGACAAAGCACTCAGATGTTGCTAAATTAAATACACATAGGGAATAGAATGGATAACTTGGATACATACTCGTATCAATCAATGATTTTTTTTAATTATGTGTTAGCGCCTTACCGCTGCATTCAAGTTTTATTTAGTATTAAATTAAATACTTACTTTCTACAAAAGAATATGATATTTTGAATCCCCTTGAGTGCCTTGACGATTGTGTCCCACGAAATTCCAGCATCAATTTAGGCCCATTGGACATAACAGGCTTAGGCAGATCCGTTCCACAGAATGCTTCCACCTTTTCTAATCGGCCATCGACGTTGACGAATGCTTGGAGTGAATCCACATTTGCACAGCTGAAAAAACGAAAAATAAATCATTTTAGCTTTCCAGTGGTTTTAAAGCACAAAAGCCTTAAAACTTTAAAACGTTGTCGAACTAACACATTATTTTGCTAAAAAAACTTACTCCAATGATCCATCTGCGGGTTTATGCAAGTAGAATTCATGGAATATCAACCGAACCCTCTCTTTTCCTCTGCCGAAGAATTCGTAGTGACAGTGTGTGTTAGGTGGGTACGCCAGAGGGTAGTGCGGCGACGTGAGTGTTCCATGTTTGGAACCGTCACTGCTGAACTCCTGATGACACGAAGAAGCTGAAAGCAAAAAAAATAAAATATTACTTCACTAGCTCAAAGTCGTTATTCAATGTTATATGTTTAGATAAAATATAATAAATAGCCCTAATTTTAAATCCCATTACTGCATTATTCCCCCAGTTCCATTGTAGTATCATATTATTAAAAATTGAGTTTTTCCCTGTAAGTTACGAGTAGGAATACTGTAAACATAAGCCTATTAAAGTTGTTTATGAACCCTGTGAAATAAAGAGTGCGCATGCCTGAAAATTACGTCGATGTCGATAGTCGATACCTTGCAGTAAAGTGTTTGCGGGCTTCATTGCGTGTAGAGGCAAACGTGTTAATAACAAAATCTAAATATCTTAATATATTGTTATGTCTCAAGATATATTATGGTTTTATTCACGCTTGTTATTAGCCTTTTTAAAGTAAATTTTCATTGGTTTCAGCAATTATAATTTTAATTGACCAAAAAGACTCGAATCCCGACCGGTAAAATTTGTATTCTGTTATTTAGTGACATGTCGTGACACGATGTTGTCAATGTTATTGTCATTTAATGAAATGTCAAGTTTGGAGTTCAAAACAATAGTGTACAAGGAAAAATATTTTGTTATTTCGTGAGATTCAAGTAAAAAAAATCTGGAAATTTGTGTGTTTTAGACATGGGTGATTCTTCTACTCCGTTTTACGTTGACCGTGCAAAGGGAGGTCGAGCTTCGTGCAAATCCTGCAAGAGTAACTGCCCAAACGGTGAATTACGCATTGCGAAATTAGTTCCTAGTCCTTATAACGAGAATCAACCGATGAAATCATGGCATCATGTGGATTGTTTTATGAATATACTTATAAAGCAACGCCCTGCAACGAAGCGCATTGAATCAATAGACGATATTGGAAATTGGCATAATTTGACTGAAGAAGACCAACATTTCTTATTAAAAAAAATAAACGAAACAGAAAAACTTTTCGCAGAAAAACATGACGGAAAATATATTGCGAAAGTGATAAAAAATGAGTCAAAACCTATTGTAAAATCGAATGGTGATGTACACGAGCAAGGTGACTTCACCAAAAGTGGGTGTATACAAAATATTCAAGACAATAAGTTTTCGGAATTCGTAAAATTATGTAAACGGATATCCAAGGTTGATGCATATACTGAGAAAACAGCAATTGTGAATAGATTTTTCACAAAAGGTTGTGACGGTGACCATTTTAATGGGGATTTGGCACTATGGTGTAAGTTGCTACTACCTCAAGTATGTAAAAGAATTTACAACCTTAAAAGTAAACAACTTGTTAAGTTATTTTCACGTGTATTTCGTATGGATCATGATGATATGTTGACACATTTGGAACAAGGAGATGTGGCTAATACTATTCAAAGTTTTTTTTCCAAATCTAAAGTTTTAAAACCGGCCAATGAGAGTACACTTACTATACAGGAGGTTGAAGAATTCCTCGAGGATCTATCAAAGTTGACAAAAGAAGATGAACAAATATATCAATTCAAAACAATAGTAAGCAAATGTGACGTTGATGATATGACGATGTTAATTCGTTTAATAAAAGGTGATTTAAGAATAAATGCTGGACCGAAGCATATACTGGAAGGGATACATCCGGATGCATACCAAGTGTTTCAAACATCTAGAGATTTAAATATGGTAATAGACCGTGTTTTATCTCAAAATGATAAAATAAAACACAAAGATGCAATCCAAAAGTCTATACAAGTTAAATTAATACTTATGACACCAGTTTTACCCATGTTAGCTGAAGCATGCAAATCAATTGAGATGGCTATGAAGAAATGTCCGAATGGTATGTTCTCCGAAATAAAATATGACGGAGAAAGGGTACAAGTACATAAAAGAGGTTCAGAATTTAAATACTTTTCTCGAGCTTTAAAACCCGTCATGTCTCACAAAGTCAATCATTTTAAAGAATATTTACCTAAAGCATTTCCTAAAGGCACAGATTTAGTATTAGACGCTGAAGTTTTATTGGTTGATGTGAATACCGGGAAACCGTTACCTTTCGGTACTTTAGGTGTTCATAAACAATCAGCATTCAAAAATGCGGAAGTTTGTCTATATGTGTTTGATTGTTTGTATTACAATGGAGATATTTTAATGGATGTGCCAATTATAAAAAGGAGACAAATTTTACTTGACAACATGGTCGAAGTGAAAAATCATGTCATGTTTTCAGAACAGGAATTAATTCAAAAACCAGCTGATTTAGCAAAAATGATTGCAAAGGTATATTATTATCACTTATTGCTATTTTCTTATTGCGACTTCGTTCGCGTGGAATTAAATAATTTAACCAATGTTACTCGGGGATAATGTAGCTTTCTAATAGTGAAAGAATTTTTGAAATCAGCACAGTAGTTCTTGAGTTATTTCAATACAAACAAAAATACAAAGTTTCTCTCTTTATAATATTAGTATAGATTGATAATATCTATTCCAATATAATTTATTTAATTATTTTCAGGTTCTACAACTAGGTTTAGAGGGTCTTGTTTTAAAAGACTTACAATCAATATATGAGCCGGGCAAAAGACATTGGTTGAAAGTAAAGAAGGATTATTTATTTGATGGAGCAATGGCTGATACCGCAGATTTGGTTGTACTTGGAGCTTGGTTTGGTAAATTACACAATTTATTACTTTTTTGTCTCATATTTATGTACAGAACTAACTATCTCCAGTGACTCTGTATGTGCGAATTAAAAAAAATGTTCTACATGTATGCAAAACGCCATTGAGATCGGTTCAGCTGTTCTGGAGCTACCTTCACTATCTACTAATAGACAATATCCAATTTGCATTTATATCTTTAGCATAATATCAAGAAACTAAAGTATTTTAAATACAAAAAAAATGCTATTTGTTCATGACAGGCGTTCAATTTAAACAAAAGTTAGTTATTTTTTTTGGAAAATAACATGTAAATTACTTAATTTCCAGGTACTGGCAAAAAGGGTGGTATGATGTCAGTTTTTCTAATGGGTTGTTTAGATACACAACGGAATCGTTGGGTGACCGTCACTAAAGTTCATACAGGACATGATGATTCCACATTGGACAGATTACAAAAAGAACTTGCACCGTTAATGTTGAAAATATCACAAGAGTACACAAGACTGCCGATGTGGTTAGATTGTAATAAAGGAATGGTACCTGATTTCATTGCTAAAGATCCGAAGAAACAACCTGTTTGGGAAATAACTGGTTTGTATTTTTTTACTTTGTATTTAGCGACAGTCAAAGGGACCGCGATATTTTTCTCGCTTATGGAGGTTTCTCTCTAATCCGAATTTCTTGCTTATGGAGGTAGATCGTCGGGACTAGAGAATGACTCGCTTATAGAGGTTTCTCGCTTACCCAGGTTTGACGGTATATGATAAGATAATTGTTTTTTTTAATACAGTATTGATCAAGTGTTTTTTAATGATTGTGTTATTCATAAAGGTATATCTTTACTTAATATCACAAAAAGGAAAACTTTGAATTTTTATATATATTGAAATGGCTCAAGAACTACTGGGGCGATGTCAAAAATTCTTTCACTATTAGAAAGCTACATTATCCCTGAGTAACATAGGCTATATTTCTTAATTCTACGGGGACGAAGTCGCCAACAACAGTTAGTAGAATATAATTTTGTTTTTTAGTATTTTGATGCATTATTTCTTAATATTCCAGGCACAGAATTAACTAAAGCGAACCTACACACAGCTGATGGCATCTCAGTGAGATTTCCAAGAGTGACAAAGATAAGAGATGATAAAGATTGGAAATCGGCTACTAATTTAAAAGAATTAAAAGATCTTTACAAAACGTCTAAAGAAAAGACAGATGTCTCACTATTAAATAAACTAGCTGAAACCGCAAACGATGAACCTCCTGAGAAGAAATTTAAAGTCAGTCCTTCAAAAGTATCACCGGTTAGAGTAAAAGAAAAAAAACCTTTAAACGGGGTAACAACGATTGACAAATTTCTAACCAACAAAGGTTCTCCGAAGAAAAGAAAATCGGATAATTTAAATTCAATAACAGAAACGATTAGTGAAACATCTACTTTATGTACTAAATCAGATGAAGTTGAATTCCAATTATTACCAGATAATCCATTACCAGATACATTTTTGGATAAAAAGCTTGGTTTTTACCCCGATTTTATAAGTATACCGGAAGATGAAAGGAGATATTTTGAAAGACATTGGATTGCATACGGAGGTATTGTTGTTAAATCTATAAAAACACCGAACGTAGATTATCTTGTACATAATGAAGATTGTATTTCATTTAAAAAGATGCAAAAATTAAAAAATAAATGCCCACCCGATGTCAGACATGTTACTAAAAAATGGTTAAAAATTAGCATTAGTAATATTAAATTATGTGATACGAAATATAATACAGTAACTGTCGTGCCATAGTCATATTACAGTAAGTAATTTTTTTATCAAATTTTACAAATATGAAAAAATTGTAATGGCAATTCTTTATGTATTTTAAATTGGATTGTCACAGTTATAAAAATTAACTGTTTTTTTCACGTGATAAAATTGCCTATTACCCTAAAGCCTTGTTCGCACCAGGATAGTATTTTAGTCGAGTAGCAAGTAGCATTTATCCGAACAAAGGTTTTACTACTGTTTGGACTCGTTTGAGTTTAAACCTACGCACTAGGATTGTAATTTAGTAACTAAACGTGTCCGAACAGCAACATTTCGGTAGAGTAGATTAGTAAATCCTTTGGATACTTGCTACTTGCTACTCGACTAAAATACTATCCTGGTGCGTACAAGGCTTAAGGCGTATTGCCTTAATAATAGTATGTCAAAGTTAACTGTTAAAAGTTTAATTTTGTAAAACCTTTTCTAACTATATTTATGAGTTTCCTTCATAAAGTATAATAATTAATTATTTTCCTATATACTATAAAATTTGGGTTCACTTTAAAAAAATATATTTTTCAAGTATTTTCGTAAGTTAATCATGTTCGAGTTGGTTATTAACAAGTTCGATTAAGTTTAAAGTTGTTAACAAATTGTTTAAAACATTTACATTAAACTTATTTAGTATATCAATGTTTTATTTTTTATAAATTAAATTAGTTGAATAATATTTGGACTCCATTTTCACTAAAACTTTAGTTGGGGATAAAATTTTGCTTATGTAATAATAATAATAATAATCTTTTATTTGCATATCACAATTCAAAAATTACACTTTATTGCGGCCTTGGGTCTCGAGCTAGGGCATTAGGTAAATTGAATGCCAGTGTAATGTCCCCTATGTATCATTTCCAGACTTAAATACCTATCAGGTATATAGTTATTTGAATTTCCTCAAAGGAAACCTATAAAAGGTACTACGTGTTAGAAAATTCATTTAAGATTCATTCGAGTACTCGTAGTAAACTTGAATATCATTCCCGGCTTTTACTCCTTTCGTACATAAGGGAATGAAAATCTCTCATTTTTGTTTTGATGTGACATACGAAATATGATCTTATACTCCCCTTATTTAAATAAAATGTATAAAATACTGCGATAAACGAGGACCAATAATTCGTCGATTATACGATACTGGAAGATACTCGGAACTAAATTAGACCCAGTGGTCTCATTGGACCAAATTAAGTATCATAAGTACCAGGAACAAAGATGTTCTGTATTTTGGAATAAATTTTATGAATGTAACAGTACCAAACGTTGAAGGTACAACAGTAACAACACTTATTTTCGTTTCGGAATAGAGCGGATAGATGTTCATATACAGGTACGTGACGCCGACACTATATACCATTGTGTAGTGTCGGATACTCAGAGACTTAACTGTAGATTTTCGTAGTGTTGTGTACGAAGAGGCTTAATGTCGCGTTGAATAAAGAAATGACGTTTTACACTACGCAGTGGCTTGGGGCCCTTAAATACAGTAAATATGGCTTATAACCGTCGTGAACGCCCTCCGGCCGCGTATCGTGTTTGCCGTTTTAAATTTTCAACGGCTTCGTACACGTCAAGGCTACGTACTTGTGTGTGCAAAAACAAATTAATTATTAACTCATGGGCGCTCACGAGGCGACTAAGCCCTTGTTTGTACGAGTTTCGGATTCCGAGTAAATAACTTTGAAGGAAAATTAAATCGTAATTTGTTAATAAACAACGTCCTCTCGCATTGAATGTTCAGTACGGATTACAATTCAGTTAATATTAGAGCTTTTGTAACACTAGGCAAATTGTATCGTTAATATTGATTGTCAAAACGTAACTGTGGAATAGTCGCTAGAGAATTGAATATTAGGTTAAGCGTAAATGGATTATGACTACTGATGTCCAGAAATTGGCTATTAATACATTGGCAATTTTCTGAAAGCACTTTGATAACGTTCCTAAAACCGAATAGTGTAATTACGATGACCGGCAGCTTTCGTAGTCATACCAAGCTGAGTAAAGTAGGGTAACTTTAGTGTTAAAGGAGTCAAAATGTAAATTGTGTCATTCTCCTACATTCCACATAACACGGAACATAAGTGTACTTAGATTTAAAGCCTTGTTGATATTTAGGAGCAATTTAAACGAGCTGTCGACGTTCGGCCGTTGTTTTTTGCGTCCGGTCATCGTTTATGCATGACGTTGCTCTCGCGGGCCCAGTTAATTATAACGCGGTCCACTGCTTTCTGCTTCTGTATACGAACTCACAGTATTACTTTCGCATACTAGTTGACATTTAAATATAGAGATTTTGTATCAAAATACTTAATCTCTTGTGGATTTAAAAAATCGATATTTTCATTATAAAATCTAACAGATTTTTAAATAGTAAGTACTTTCACTGTTTAATCTTCAAGAGACAATATTATCTATACTAATATTATAAAGAGACAAACTTTGTATTTTTGTTTGTATTGAAATAACTCAAGAACTACTGGGCCGATTTCAAAAATTCTTCCACTGTTAGAAAGCTACACTATCCCCGAAACATAGGCTATATTTTTTTATTCCACGCGGACGAGGTCGCAAACAACAGCTTGTTAGTAAATAAAAACGGCTGTACTCACGGTATTAAGATCCGGTAACGGTACCGACTAGTTTTGAGCCAGTCGGAGGCTTCTTCAGGGATGAGTGGGACTTGTATTATCTCGCGGTCGCGGCCCGTCTCGCATATAGAACTAAGTACTGTTTCTTTTTAAAGAAGCTTATTGATGCAATAAATTATAAAATGTGACGCAAAAAAACTGGAACATGCTTTAGTGGTTAAAAAGTCTAGTTAGATCGTTGAAAATAATTGAATAAGTAACACTCTCCTGATGATTACGTAGCTGCTAACTTATTCTAGGCTCTTGTCATTTATTATGAATTGCTATACTTAAGCAGTTAAGATGAATAACGTTCACTGAATCCGAGAACTTAGAAACTGAAAAGTAATTGAAACGTCAAGATTTAATTGAATTATTAATTAAAAGAGAGATAATCACCGAAGCTTATTTTATATTCATCTATATTTCAATGAATAATTCCTTAAAGTAACCTATATTTCGACGGTTTTACCGTTTAAAAATAAACAATAGATAACTAAGTAATAAGAAAAACAATTAATTAGATTGACTGTAATCTTAATAAAAAGGACGAATAAAAGTTGATATTACCTCACTCTACAAAATCATCAAGCCGTTTACAGGACTACCATAGGCCCCACCATAGGCTCTTCCATATATGCAAAGTGTGTAATGCACACGGACGCCAACCTAGGGGGCGCTAAAGCCAAGGGCCTTAAAAAAAGAAATAAAAATAAAATAAAAGTCCAGTTCATTGCTTTTATTCTAGCACCTACTTGCCATTATAAAAAAGATAATTAAAAATGTTTAAGGGGCGCCAAAATCCTTTTTTGCACACAAGCGCCAGTAGCCCTAACGGGGCCCTGGTCGTTTCTGCTAAAGGTGACAATGGCAAGAAAATCCAAGGCACGTACCAAATCCATTTACCCTTTTGTCAGTCCGCAAGAAGTAGCACTCTTTAAATGTATTGAATAATATAAAAGCAAAAGCGAAAAAGCTACGTCGCATATGTAACATCGGAAACCCGAATGCATTTTTGATATCTGCTCGGGTTTATACTCAGATTGCTGCTTGAAGCGATAAAGTTGAATAACGCTACAGAAATGTTATCCTGCTATTTTATGTGAGCAATGTTTTTAAAACGAAATCTTGCAACAACTAAATAATCTCTCAACTCTCAACTAAATAATAATAATCAGGCGCTAAAAAAATATTATAAACATTTGGTCATTATAATCATAAATTGCACGCATGTGCGAAACATACAAATTAGAACAATAACTATCTCCTTTTTTAAATCATTATTATTCTCTCCATCAATAAATCTTGTAAATGTATAAAATAATCGAATATTTTTATAAAAGAAAAAGAATATTAAGAAGATATTAGATTAAAAATAGCTGTATTGGCAATTTTAACGTCATTTTCGTATATGACAAAAAGCCTCCAAGATATGAAAATGAGTACGCGAAAACTAATATCTCAGAACACTCGGCCTGCGTAATGTACTAGGCTATGTGTAATTTGTGAACCGTTGCTTCAGCGCGAGAGATGAGAAATCGGAAGCTCGTATACATATTTGATACAACCGGCTTACTCGCCTTAGGCAACGAATGTGACGGCTGAGGAAGTTGCTTTGAAATTTTAGCTCCACTCCCCTTATTGAGTTCCCTCGGTAACACATCATTTATAGTGAAATATCATTTTGCATTAATAAGAAGTTTCAAAAATCTTATCTATATTCAGAATATTATATTCTAAGCGGTATCTAGTTTACATCTCTGATTCACTTACGATCATGTTTTGCATGCAAGGATATTGGTTGTATATTTTGGATTCCATTTTAAGCTTAGGCATTAGAGATAGACTACATAATGTCTCTACCTTAATAGACGTGGTCGTAACGTTTTTTGATTAACTCATGTAACTATTTTTGACACTGAAGACACATACTATAGGTGTCCGTTACAAAATCTCCTCGTATTAGTAAAGAACAAAACTTAAGATTAGATTTATTTTTAAATTAGTTCAGTGCTATACGGATTAATTTGTCGTGTCGCTATTAATCTTGTTTCTTTAGATATGTGCGGGTTGCAATTGAATCTGCTCCAGTTGTGGTGATGCTTCTCGACACTTTAATTAGCGCTATTCCACTGTGATCATTTTCTTATTTAATGTAGAATATTCTAGATACAATTTCATGATTAGATTTACCTTATTTAACCGTATATAGCTGTACCGAAGCTTACCTAGCCTTATTAGTTAAGTACCTCGTCAACAAAAAATATATATGGTTTTTATCAACAATGTTTAAAATTAGTAAAAACCTTTACAGTTACCGAATATTAAATATTTCTAATTATTATACGATACACACTGTGATCTTGATTTTAATCGGTTTTTTTCTGATTTAACTTTTAAAACTTTTAATAATTAAAATGTAAACTCTAGCCATTATAAGTAGACCTCTATCGTCATCACTTGATCTATTGAACTAGATAACAATTATTCTTGGCCATACTATATCGTTAACGTTAGCATATGGTTACCACAGTATATAGTGACACAATATAAGCACTATGTATTAGTTAAGCATCGTTAAGGCTTTCCCATTACCGTTATAGCTAGATCCGGCTATTTGCAGAGGTGCTATAATCACTAAAGACTGTAATCACCTATAAAAATGTAGCGTTTCTAAAGGTCTTTTAAACAGCCATTTACCAAAATACTGAATGAAAACTAAATGTTGTCCGTTGTCCCTAATTATTATAAATTACATTGTAGGATGGTAACCATTATTTATACCAAATACTCGTATAATAAAGCGTAAACGCATACTTCGTCGTATCGCAAGAAGTTAGCAAATATAAACAGGGGGTTAACCAAATTCGCTACAAAGCGATATTATAGCGAACATCAAAAATGTATGGAACTGACAATGACGTTCCTAGTGACCCACCCTAACTGCCACAATTCCGAGGCTCCCTTTTAGACACGGCTGTGTCTAAAGGGAAAGCCCGAGTAGCCCTATTATAGCCCGAGACTCCAGGGCAGTTGGGTCAGTGCGCCTGCTAGAAGTGCCCTGACGCTTCCGTCTCCGAGAGGGATCGGCCCGATCTCGCTCCCGCCCAGCAATCTCCTTCTGGAGCATAACCGCTTCGCAGAAG
>QDHC01002118.1:48157-68888 GCA_013186455.1 Papilio dardanus tibullus
TAAATCCTCCTTGTATGCATCCCCTCCCCCGCCAAATCCACTTCCCCTTAAATCATTTCGTTGTAAGAAAAGAATAGGAAGGGAAAGTGGACTAAAAGTAGTCAAATCAAAAGTACATATTAAATTGTCTTACTGAACATGTAAAATTTATCATTGATTATATAATCTGCATTACGTATTACTTTTAATTAAAAAAAATATGCGTAATCTTTCATCCCAATGTTGATCACTATATTTATAAACACAAGTTTTCATAAGATTGAAACAAACTTTCTGCATTAAACTAACATAATAAAGTTTAAGAAAATGTATTTTACTACGTCGCAGTAGCACCGCAAAGGAACTCATTATGCTGCCATCCCATGTGTGTCGTGGGACGAGACTGTGGGAATTACAGCTCAGATATTAAATGTGAACGTTCAGAATATACAACATAAAATGTAGTAAGATAAATAAAATAAGCTGTAATAGTAGTAATTATAGACATATGACGTAATTGCCTTTTTGTAGATTAGTCGTTTATTGCCACTAAGAGAGAATTCTACTCTAAAGAACTACTTAAGTGAACGTTAAACGTTACTACTGAGAATTTTTATACAAATTTTGTCCCCACCGAGGGGCTCGGCGCCTACCCCTTAAGGAGTGACCAGGCCATAGGCAACCACGCTACCCCAGTGCGGGTTGGTCTTCACAAATATCTTTGAATTTCTTCGCCGATATGTGCACGTTACATCACGATGTTATATATGTACATACGAAATTCGAAAATCGAAAAATACATTGGTACATGGTAGAGTTCGAACTTGGGACCTGCAGATTACAATTCAAGAGCTAAACCCCTGAGCCACCGACGCTCACAATATAGTACTTTGGATATAATAAGCGTTTGTTGATTTATATATACTTTGTTTGAATACTTTAGTTGGAAGATCTGAGGAATACGTGGAAAATAAAATTTCATATTATATGAAATGAACCGTTGAAATACATTGTTGGATGAGAATAAAAATATTTTGTATTTCATTGTGAAACATAATATTATTTTAGATGTGAACATTCTGGACCTGAAATGTAATTTATTAAAATAATATTGGGTTAAAATAAAACTTGTGAATACAGAAGCAATTAACTTTCAAAGATTCAATCTTTTAAATAAACATCAGAGTATTTTTAAATAACTTTTTGATGTAAAAAAGGAAAGAATAAAATTAGGATTCATA
Source organism: Papilio dardanus tibullus (assembly GCA_013186455.1). Lineage (NCBI taxonomy): Eukaryota > Metazoa > Arthropoda > Insecta > Lepidoptera > Papilionidae > Papilio > Papilio dardanus. The sequence goes on from QDHC01002118.1 coordinate 49,378, forward strand.
TTTTTAGATTTTCTGGCTAAGTTGCCAGAATTCAAAACGACATACAATTAATTACATTTTAAACAATAATAAAAATACGAAAAATTTGGCATTGCAACCCCTATAAAACGTACCTACTACACACACAAGCAGATATTTAAAAAAAAACCTCGTTAACAAACTACGTAATATTTCAAGCAATTAAAATATCCGCAAGTGTAGCAATAGTGGGAATAATCCAATTTGTAAGTCGTGTTCAAAGATCCATGTCGTAATTAACAATAGGGCTTGACTATGAATAGCACGACCTTGTACTCGTAGTACAAAAGGTCCGTACAATAGTCGTTACAGAAGCATATTTATAGTCCAGTCCATCCAATTATTTAGATACTGCTTTTGATGATTAGATTATATGAGCTTCTAATATAGAGATGCGATCTTCGGTCTTTAGACTAGCTGTTGCTCCCGACTACGTCTGCGTGGAAAGTAAAAGATAGCCTATGTTACTCAGTGACCACGTAGCTTTCTGACGGCGATAGAGATTTTCAAATAGTCACAGTAGTTTTTGAGTTATTTCAAAACATACAAAAATACAAACCTTTTCTCTTTATAATGTTAGTATAGAAAAGATAAAAATAAACTAACTAAGTATTATGTCTCCTTACATTTAGCTTGTTTTTCAATTTTTCCGTGTAAAACGTTACAAAATGTAATATGAAATTTTAAAATGTTTAAAAACCTTTACAAATTACTAAAATTCAGCATTAATTCTAGCGGCATGGGCAATGTACGAATTTCGTGAAATTTGAATGCATATTTTTATTTAAAATATGCTACAGTAAAATTTATAAGTGCAACACGGCTTTCTCGCAAATCAGGTTAAGATGGTGAGTTGCCGTGTCACTTGTTTTAGTCTTTTTGGATGAAATAAAAATGTAAAACAGTCAAATTTTGATTACACTGACCCTCCAAACAAATATTTAGTTGAAATACTAAAAAAATGTTCATATCTTCATTTTATTTAATGGTGTTGAAAAAATATACGAGTATTAACGTATACAAAACATATTTTGTCTTTGTCTTTCAAAGACAATAAAGATATATTTTATAAATATCTACAGTGAAAACACAGAGTAAGTTGTCGTCTCAAGCAGTGTTTCTTAAAAAAATACCGAGTTCTTAAGTAAGTATTCAGTCAAAAAATCGTTCTAAGTTTCTTTCAAGTTCGTCGGTTCTCGTTGAAAATAACCGAAGTGAAAATGCTTATTTTCAAGTGTATTTTGTTATACTTTTTCGCTTAATAACAAAACAATTCAGCTTACACAACGTGGATAAGTGGCACCGAGGGGTTTGGACGACTTCCAAATATTAAACTTTCTCTCTTTCATACAGTCAACGCTCGCTGTGGTACTCTTGTATATTTTTGAATATTTATTGGGCATTTCATTATTCCTTGTTGTGAAATATTCTACTCATAAATCCAGAATGAAATATTCTTAGAAACTTTTAATATTTGTTCTGCTTAGATATATTTATCCTAAAGACGGGTTCCTGCTCTCACAAGAAATCGTGTTAAATTATAGGTAAACTAATTATTACACGGCTAACTAATTATTAACCGATTAATGTGCTGAGAACAGTCAAATGAGAGACTTCTTAGAAAAGCAAAAGCAGTTAATCGCAGCACTTTCTTTCTCTTCGTCTTGGTGAACTGTAGTAATTTTTGAGCAGTCACATTCTATTCGTATAGTCAAATAGCCGCCATTCCAGTTGCTCTAATTGTTATTTAATACATGATTTGCCATTTTAAAGTTTAGTAAAATAGAATCAAAGTCATATAGAGCCATTGGCTCCTTTTTGATAAAATAACTTGAAAAGTGATATCCAAAAATTTATTAAATGTTATGCAAACGTAAAATAAAATTGACATGAATTTTTCTCCACATAAATACTTAAAGCGGGCTAACCTTTACAGCCTTTATGTCTATTCTATCAAAAAGATAATAGACGTAAAGCCTCTATTTGATATCTTAAGTAGTCAATATTTTAAGAGGGGGTTTAGATTCTGACACAGATAGATTTGGCTTGAAAAATCCACGTTGGCTTGCTTGAATATATTATACATTCACTGCGGTTAAAGGAGAAACCTTAAATTCTTAAGCGTGCAAAAGTGGTGGAAAAGTTACGTTGTGTTAGATTTAGGTCACAGGTGGAAAAGGATGTTTTCGAAATACTATTCACTAAAGTTACAATTTGAAAGGTTTTTTTGTAGGATTTATTTTCAGTGATGAGCATTAACTCAACATTGAACAGAGATACTCAACGCTAACATATTGGTACATGCGGGGATTCATTCTAAGCTTTGCAGACTACATGTCCAGTTATTGACCACTGCGCTACCAACGCTATAAATCTATACAAACATATACAAAATATAATAAAAACATATACATATTCACTTATATTTTCCCAGTAAAACTTTGTTCGCATATATCTCTTCCCGTTTTATTCACATACAGTATTAAGTAAGATTTGCATTGTATTCATAAACGTTATGTCATTTTATGTTGCATATTCTACTCCATATTTACAAGAATGAATTATTACAGTTGAATTTATGATAAACATTTTTCGTTTTATACGACATATCATTGATATATCTAAGGCTTATTGCAATTAAATACTAGAAAAGTACCTTTAGCACGTTCACTGTGATACATGGTCTAAAACACCTTGTAAGTGTCACTTACATTGCTAAGAAAAGTATACCATAATAGTACGAGGTCGATAACGCCTCGTACCACTCAGAAAGAATTGGAAAATTGTTGTCTCAAACTTGTTAATGAACAATAATGGAATTGTCATGAAAGTCTACTAGGTTTTAAGACTTAAAAAATGTTAACAGTCTTAGTTGTATTTTCATTAAATTTTGCATTCCAAGAATAAGTTAAAACCATTAAGTTTATTATGCTTACGTATGGTCTTAGCAGAACAGTGTTAAGTTATGTAAACGATGATATATGTAATGAGACTTGATACCAGCTTATGTTATTTACCAGCAATGTATGTTTATTTGTGTTAGTTATTATTCTTAAACAGGCGTTTAGCATGTTTAATTAATGGCATCGTTTATTTGTGTTCGGATTTAATTCGTCGCCGTTTTTGGCTGTGTAAAATTTTTCCGGTGGTAATCGTATTTATAAAAACAGTCTTGGCTTATAATGAAGCAATTTTAAATATATTTTGCTACTGTTTTAAGGTTCGTAATACATTTATTAAGTGGCACTATGAACAATTGCATATAGCAATTAATATTAATTTTTAAATATTACAAAAATAACTAAAAACAAAAAAAAAATTGTTATTTTTAATATTGTAACTATACTTTATTTTTTTAATCTTGATAAGTTTTATATCTGTCATGTTACGAATACCAATTTTATTTTGTATGGAATTGTGTCGTACTTAATGGACGAGTTGTAGCATACCTATATATTGTGTAATATACAAAAATAGGACGTTATATAATGCCATTTATGTTTTATGTGTAATATTCAAGCGCTTTCTTGCTTCAGTCTAATATTCGCGACAGATCGAGCTGAATAATTCAAAGCAAAACACGAGGCGTGTCACTTACCTTTATGACCGCTTTAAGTATCCGCGCGGAGTCTGCACTCGCTATAAACTTTGCATACTGGATACTTTTGTTTTAGTTTGCAATTGTTTTTGAAAGAATAAAAAAGGTGACATCTAATAATTGGATTTCTGTTTAATCCCCGGATATCTTTACAATACAAATAACAATTACGACTTGTTTAATTGAGTTATGATTGAAGTGCGCCACTTTTTTTATAAGAGAAGGGGGCAAACGGGCGTCTGCATCACCGAGGTGATCTTCGACGCCCATGGCCGTCTGCAACACGTGAGGAATCAAAATCGTAACCATTATCAAAATCGTTGAAAGGTTTAATACTGTATATGTACTAAACAGTGTGACAAACATTCAAAAAGATTATTATTAACACTTATTGAACCCTGTGTCAAAATGATAACTAACTATTGGCTGTATTTGAATAATATTCAAGCTAAGTTTGAATAATATTTTAGCTAACAGTTAAGCGCATAGGACAACACTCTCACCTGACTTCGTCTAAGTAAATGTGGCTTTGTTATTACGGATGTTGTCGCGTACTTTGTGAACTTTTGCGCTTAACAACTTTTGGAATCACAGTTGTGTAACTTCGTGCAACGCTTCATTCGGATTTTAGTACACGGGAATAATGAAATATATATTTTGTTATAATTTAATTTAATATATTTTAACTACGTTCCTTTATATTTTTTGAATTGTTTTTATCCATTACTAAGTCAAGAGGCGGAAAAATATATAATCTATTTTAAAGAGTATTCTCGAAAGCGTATTAACTTCTACTTATTTCCTTCTTATTGGATTAGATGATAAAAATAACGCAAGCCCTTGGATACACATTTCCTTATAAACTAAATATAGCTAACGGTAAAGCCTTAAAACCTGTGTATGGTTTGCCCGGTGAAATACCACGACTACACAGAAAACAGGCGTCAAATGGAAGCTATTCCGTGTTTCGTCTGATGAGTGTGGTGCCGGAGGCTTAATTTTAGTCCACTTTCTCTCCCTATCATTACCTTATAAGGAAATTAGGGAAGGGGAAGTGCATTGGCGGGGGAGGTGACGCTTCGGAAGAGGTTTTATCCTTTTTCTGTGCGTCTCCTCGTCCGTAGATTAAATGTAGGCAACACATCTGCAATTGCAGTTGTCTATGGGCAGGGGTCGCTTCGCATTTTTCAGAGAATCCTGGTGGCTCGTTTATCACATAGTATTATAAAAAAAAAACAATGAAAATTTCTCTATAAATACGACGTCAAAGTATTATATTTCAATTACAGATTTCAAAACCAATTCAAGAATAAAATACACGATAATACAGATTTGTAAAATTTGAAAACGTTTCAAACGTTAATGGCCGAAGTTAAACTTCATTTGTGAACGTTTAAATTATTTCCGGTAAAGTTAAATTCGACACGATTTTCTTTATTTAAATACGCTGCGTTGACGACTTTACGGACGGTTAACGAATTTCTCACGTCGAAATTATCGAGGAAAAGATTCTCTGATTTCTGTTCTGGAATTTGTTATAATTTAAATTGTATCAGGAATACATATTTATGATTTCTATTAGACTTTGATAAAGCAAAATACCGAGACATTTTATAATAAACCTAGCAGTTATCTGCGACTCCGTCCACGCAGAATTAAAAAAGTAAGTATCCAATGTGATCTTCCAGACTAATTTATTTGTGTAAAATTTAGTCAAGGTCCGTTAAACGATTCTGCAGATACCTTCAAACAAACATCGATCCATCCAAAACTTCGTATTTAGTAAGAAGTAAGATAGACCTCAATTGTTATTTATTTTTATAAGAAAAGAGGGCAAATGAGCAGCGGGAATACCGAGTTGATCATCGACGCTCACAGACATCTGCAATACCAGAGGAACCACAGATGCGTTGCCGGCTTTTAGGAGGTGATACGCCCGCTTCTTGAAAATGTTTTGCTTTTAGAAATTTTGTGTTGGTTAATATATATTGCAAGCTTAGATTCTAAAGTTGAATAGTAGATAATTAGATCGAAAATCATAAAATATTTACACTGAACAAATCCCTAGACCGCAGTAACAAGTCTAGATATTTTATGATTTTTTGTTTTGAAATACCAAAGAAAGTGAAATTCGGTACGCGACGTACCGATACTTAAAGGAGTCGTAAACAAAAGTGTCGTATCCCGTGTTACAAACATAAATTTTTCGTAATGGCTCTGTCCTATTCTTTCCTTTTGAAATTTTTACATTTATTATTTTGTATGAAAACTATTATTATTCGATAGTAATAAAAATGTAACGTTATTTTCTTTATTCGTGAAGGGTTTTACGTAATAATATAATAATAACGACTTCCTATTTTTTTTCTCCGACAGCTTAGTCTAGTTTTTTTATTTTTTTATTCATCATTTTTTTTATAAGAGAAGGGGGCAAACGAGCGTCTGGACCACCGAGGTGATCTTCGACGCCCATGGACAATTGCAACACTCGAGGAACTGCAAATGCGTTGTCGGCCTTTAGGAAATAGATAGGCTCGCTTCTTGAAGGACCCTAAGTCGTGGTGGGTTTGAAATACCGTCGAGGATAGACCATTCCACAACGCGGCTCTGGCTGTGGCTTCGGCGAGAACCGCACGGTTGTGGATTGCCAGCCATCCAGGTGGTGTTGATGGAACCTGGTGGTCTGTCAAATAGTAGTATAATACATTGTTATTATTAAATATCGTCATCCATTTATGTGATAAATATCGAATAAACTATCAATTATCTAAGCCAAACTTTAACCCATTTATATTTTTAAGTATCTTATAACTTGAAGTAAATCGACTATAATATAAACAAACAGAAATAATCAAACCTTAGATATTATTTAGCACAATAAAGCATATCAGAACAAGAACATGTATTACAATACAATAGAGGAAACCATACCTTCATCTTTTGTTAAATGTCTGTTGCAGAATGAATCGGTTTGTTTTCTTTATTTTTCTTTCAACAGAACAAACTTAGATACCGGCAGATACAGCAAATACTCCGTTATGATATTTTTTATTATTGTAAAAGTAAAAGGGCTTACCAAGAATTAAAGGCAAATAGCAATAATAAAGCTTTGGACCCTGTGTGTCTGGTCGTTTAAAAGAATATCAATGAGTTTCTTTATCTACATCCCTGTCATCATCCCCAAACTAATTTGGACAAGTGACCCCTTTTCCGAATTGAACTCCCTGATCCACATAATTAAGAGAAAGATTAATTTTAATTCTTACATTCTACCGAATAAATAAAGATAACTTGAAAAAACACTCCAATACACGTTCCCCTTTATACTAATTTAATTGTTAAATTCCATAAATGTATACGTAATTGAGTATATGTTACGTTCAGGCAATAAAGTGAGATCCGTTCACCACATAATGGCAATTATTTGAGTCAAGTTAAACCTTTGATCACTAATGAGTATTAACTAGCGGCGGGTGCTTAAATATTTGACCAAATAAATATTAATTGCTGGAAACATCGTTGTTTGGTATAAAAATGTGTTGCATTTTTGTGTGGTGGATAGAAGGAAGAATTTGAAGTTTATTTCGTTTACCTTCCTTTATTCCCTTTTTAGAAAATAGTTTAAGTAAAAAATAGAAAGTGAAAAAGCGTAAAAAATATTTAAATGTTTTTGTATGTTTTTATTCTGTGAAGTCCTTTTACAAAATCGTATCTACATCTACAGGGACCAAGATTTTCTTAAATTCATTGTATTGTTTTATTTACAAGTAAACTAAATTATTAGAAGTCAGGTTTGAGAGTCAGTGTCATGTCATGAATATCTAATGCGGCCGGGTTAGGTTCAACGTTGAAGCCTAATTTTTAACGTGCTCTACTTTCACAATTGACGCGTTGTTTTTTTAATTCACCCTAGGGTAAATATTACGTAACTGCCGCTCAGGATTGTTAATTAGTTCTCCTTAGCGTAGATTGAGAAACTAGCTGAAATAAAATATCACTTATTAAATAGCCTATATGTTCTTCCCGACAATGTTTCTACAACTGTGTATACCTTCAAAGAGACATCTTAGTCATTCAATATTTAAACACTAGATGGCGTTAGTAAAATAATCGTAAGAGTTATTTAAATTAATTAGTACATTAATTTGATTGAATAACGGAATTTATGTTATAATATAATAATTATATTAAGTATTTAAATAAAATGTTTATGTGATACTGGCCACCGAGAACGCCTACACCTAGTCTATTAAAAAAGATAATAAAGAAACAAAAAGAGTGGGATTTCAGTACAAAATGTAATGTGTAGGAATTAACAACGAAATATAGAAGATTTATGGAAATGGTATTAGTTTAATTCAGAACACATCTATCCATCCATCCAAACTTCGACAACGTATGCGACAATATACTCCCAAACTATATAAATAATAATAAATACGTAAATGTTTACAAAAAGGTTTTGTAAAAACTATAGCTTGTGCGAGATGTTGCTCAAGAAAGCCGGCATTAAGAGTACACGTAACCGTCGTGTATGCATGCGTAGATGTATGAATGTAGAAGAAGCGAGAGAGGTGTGTCAGGATCGTGCCAAATGGAGGTCCGTTGTCTCTGCCTACCCCTTTGGGTTACGGGCGTGAGTTTCGTTGTTGTTGTTGTACAAACTGTGCGAAAGGTACGCGTTGTTCTCGTATCGATGTTTCAAAATTAGCTAATTTTAATGAAGTGCAGCTTTGCGTATGTTAATTACCGCATTGTATACACATGTGTAACGTCAACGTGATACATTACAGTTATGTAAATTAATCAATCAGTTTGTCAAATATTTAGCGTTAATTATGATTAGATATACTTAAATAACGATAATCTAAATATATTAAAGAGTAAACGGAAATCTTAAAATGAACGAACAGCCAAAACTACTGGGTCTAGAGACTTGAAATTTTGTACTAAGGTTACTGTTACTACGTAATAGGGGTGGATTAAGAATGGATTTTAAGAAATTCGACCCCTAAAGGTCTGAAATGAGGGTCCAAAGTTTGTATGGAGAAAAGTGATTCCTTTGACACAATTGCATGAAAATTAGAATAAATGCTCTTTAGTACGAATTAATAACTTTACCATTTAAAAATTCAACAAATTTCTAAAAAACTTTCTTTTCAACTTCTAAATTTCACGCGGACGAAGTCGCTGGCGACCGCTAGTTCTTTATATTCAGGTAGTTAATCTACAATAAATGTTCGGAAAAAAGATACAGGTTTTTAGAGTACATATTTTATTTCCCTGTATCTTTTTCCAATTTAGTTTTATTAAAAAATCCATGACATAACCAACAAACACAGTTCTCTATATTGATTTGACATTGAGGTAATTTTCGGGCAACCGAAATAACATTTGTGTCAAAACATAAAGTCAATCACAGAATAACTTGAATCTATCAATCTACATTTAAGTATAAAAAATATTAACTGCGGACAAGGGATTTGGAAGGACACATGCCAGTCCCTTGTGTGTCTTAACACCACCGTCAGCTGTAAATTAGTGGGATATTGGAAGTGATAGTAAATTTATCGTGTACTATATTAAGATGGATGATCCAAAGACATACACACACACATCATACATATCTGTAATTACGTCAACTAATCGAAGGCGTTCGTGTATTGAATGCATGAAATATGACAATAATTTAGTTAACAAAAGACTGAAGTTAATGATTAGATTAATTCTTGGAATATAGCTTATTTTGTGACTACTTTTTGTAAAAAAAAAAAAAAGTTTTTCAACTGAACTGGGTTTTGTTATTCGATAATTTCAGATAGATAGAAGTATATATTTTTTTATTATTAACTAATTTTAGTATTTAGCAACCTTGTATTAAATTGATCAACATAATCGGATATTATTAAGTGTACAAGAAATAACGTTCATTCTATTGTAATATTTGTGTTAAAATAAAAGAAAAATAACGTAACTCTTCGTTGAAAAGGTCTTTATGTTTTATTTATTGATAAACCGATTTCTGAATCATTTAAGCGTTAGAAACACTTTTGTTACTTTCCGAGTAATAAAACTAAGCTATCAACAACTCTGCTAAGTCTATAAACTACTTTGTTGATTTTGTTCGAGTTTCAAGATTATTTATGAAAAATAAAATACGAAGGAAACTAAGTCTTGGTATATTTTGTATTAGAAACAAAGAAAGCATAAAGTATATATAAAATACAATAACGCAAAATACGCGTTAGTCGTAGAATTGGAGCCCATCATGGGTCAAACCATAAAATACAATAATATTCGGGTTCAATTTATATGATAATTTAAACTCTAACATATGCCTCTATGAATCGTTTTCTAAAAATCAATTTGCATACATTTTTTTAGTTTAAAATTAAATTTTTCGTGCACGGTATTGGTATATTTCGGTGGAAAATTGCTTGTGTATTTGCATTCCTTTTTTGTATGCAGTATTCAATGTTCTGAATAACAGATTTCAGTATAAGAAAAAACCCCAGAGAACGTTTAGTTTACGTGACGGAATTTTAAAGTTTAGCTTTATTTAGTCTGGACTGGATAAAGTATTTCATTTATTTCTTGCAAAATCTTTACAAAAGTGTAATTGATTTTGCAGTAAATATTTTTTTAGTTTTTAATTCACCGCTACGACTTACGGTACTTCAAGAAGCGAGCTTATCACCTCCTCAAAGGCCAGCAACGCATCTGTGGTTTCTCTGGTATTGCAGATGTCCATTGGCGTCGATGATCACCTCTGTGTTCCCGCTGCTCGTTTGCCCCCTTTTCTTATAAAAAAATCACTTGGAAGTTGAAGCCATAAAACCTCCATTTCTAATATCCTCCGTTTATAAAAGCGTTGTTAAATACACATAGAACTAGAAGTAATCCACCTAACTTCTTAAAATCGCTTCTCTATTTTATTTAAAATCATATTTATATTTTAGAAGCTTTCCTAGTTTCGTATACTCTCTCCATCGTTACTTAGTAAACTTTACAACCAACGAAAGTCGTTTCGTTGTAGTTTTACAGTCACAATGTTTTACTTATTCAGAGTTTGTCCGGCCTCAGTTAATTATGACACGGTTCGCTGGACACAACTTTCAGATTGGATAGCCCACACTATTAATCTTGTAGGTCAGTTGTCATAAAGTAGTGCTCGTTTTTTTTGCTAACCTTTGTGCTAGATGTGAAATTCGAAGTACTAGACTGGAATTTTTAAAATCTACTCTTGCAAATTATTGCAAGAGTAGATTTTAGATCTCGTATTAACGAGAGATGTTATTTTTTATACAATTATTCGCCAGTGGAGATTTATCGTCATATAATTCATTATTATGATCAATTATTTATTTTACTTTTATACTTCTTTACTTCTAGAAAAAAATATTTTTAATAATTTTTCGTAGGTTCGTTATCATTGTAGAAATGAGTAAATAATTTTAATAAGGCCTTTTTATAACCTTTCTATAATAAATCTTTGATGATAATCAAGTTATTTTAGTAGTATTAAATATAACCACTAAATTAACAGCCTAAATATGTCAAAATGGCGGACGCAGAGTTTTTCTCTAGAGAGCGTTGAATTCTCCGGCGCACAGTTTCATTAGAGCTTGGCAAACTACATACTCGTACGTTATATTTTGGAAATGTTTTCTCGTATTTCTGTATACGTAATTAACAATTTCGGATGGACGGAAATAAATGTAGCTACGAGTAAAAAGACTTTTTTGTCACCTAAGCATATTTCAGAATATATATCACAGAGCTTTTTAGGACTATACGCTTTTATACTTGTCAAAAAAACAAAAGCAATATGATTTGTAATTTTATTTCCAACTTGATAAACAAGAAAGCGACCTGTTTGTGTTGTAAACAAAACACAAGTACAGGTGTTACGGGACATTACTTGCTACGGGAACCTAACAACATCTACGGTCGTAGCTTGTTAATTGTCATTGCGTAGATGTCTACGGGAAGTCGTAGGCGCTCAAATGTGAAATTAACATGGCCTCTGTCTCTGATGTTGAATAGATTGCTACAACGTTTCTGCGGCAGCTTATCAAATTAGTGCCTCTAATATCGTTAACTTCAATTAGCAAGCTTCTGATATACGTCTAACTAAAAGCTTGATTGCAAATTGCTAAACACATTAGCAATAACGAGTGTTATTTAATTAAAGTTGTGTACTTTTTATTATACGAAAATTGATGTACATTAAAAAAACATGCATTTATTTCTTTTTAAATTTTAAGTTAAACATTTACACATATTGATAAAACAAATAAAGCCAACAGTGAAATATATTTAGTAAACAATACTGAATCCTCATCAAAATTTTAATGGATTCGGTATTAAATTCCCGGCCAACAATGTCATAATTAACCAAAGCATGGGAGACGGCTCGTGCATAAATAAAGCGTGTGACCCAAAAACGACTGCCTCCCGAACTATGAATTTCATCCGCCGTGTCAACAAAATGTTTAACAACACACGAAATTTATGTAAATGCAAACAAACCTATTTATTGTATATTATTAAACCTATTTTACTGAAAAACAATTTAAGATACAACTGTTGTTTGTATTCCGAGATCAATTTAATTTCCCTATTACATTTCTTAGGAAAACCTTCGTAACAATTGTTTCCTTTTATGTTTAATTTTTTTCATCAAACCTCTTTATTTGTGTTTGAAGGAAAGATGTTGGATATTTTAATAAATGCATACAATGAGTTATATCTCATTGTTCCCACAGACAAATATTTTGACTCCAAGTGATACAATTACTGTTATTCACAAAAAGTTACAAACATAATGCCAGTATAAGTAGTTAAGAGATAAAAGTGAACGTTAAAATATTCGATATATTTTTTTACATACAAATTGTACTATTTCCGAGCTTTTGTATCGGCTACCCCGTTTATAGCACATTCGACGGTAAACGGTTACAATAGCGAAAGATTAAACCGATTACATTAAGGGTTTTTCAGTTGTTATTATTCCTATAATTTACTAAAGTGATTAGGATTACGATTTTATTAGATGTTCGATACTTTCAAATTAAGAAAATTATTATCGCATCTATACAGATACCCCATCCCATACAAAGAAAATAAGCGTCCTAATTTTATAAGCAGTACTGCTTCGGCAAGTGTCAAAATATGAGGAGAAAATGCCACCCAATACCCATGATGACGTCACGGGCCAATGTTCGGTACGGTTGATAAAAGCGGTTATTAATTAATTTAGAAAATACCTTAAACTTTTTTCTAGAATGAAACAGTTATACAGTGAATGTTTGAGTTCAAAAAAAGTAAAAAACTTTCTTTTTAAGATTTCACACTTTTATCGTTGCCCGCAATTACAACAGTAATTGTGTCAAGAAATTTAAAAAGACCGCTTTTAACGGTTTTGTTACTTTTTGCCTTAAGTCTGATAAATAAGTCTTAGGAACGTTTGTTTATAAAATTTATCAAATTACTCTAACGAGGTAGTCATAAAGATGAGAGGAAATGTCGGAAATCCTGATTTTACGAAGCCTAATTTTATTAACGTAAGAGGATGTACGTTCATCAGATTTTTTATTACTGATCTAAACGAAAAACGTTATTACGTGTTTTCTACATTTACAAAATCTTATAAATATTACAAATACCAAAGTTTGGATGGATAGATTTTACTATGAACTCTAGAACGGCTAAACGAATCTCGATAAAATTCTGCAGAGATGTGAAACATCGTTTGGAAGATCACGTAGGCTACTTACTAATATTATACTACCGCGCGGACGGAGTCGGGGGCGATAGCTAGTATGTATATAGAATGTAAACATGGTTTAAAATGAGTTTATGTTAGTATGTATCATAAGAAGTACCAGGAACAAGGATGTTCTGTATTTTGGAATAAATTTTATGAATGCAACTACAAACGTAGAAAGTACAACAGTAATAACGCTGATTCTCGTTTCGGAATAAAGAGGATAAAGTTATAAATTACCATCTTTTCTACAGAGAAAAATGTGAAAGTCATTTCACACATCTTTCTTTCATATAACAATGTCATTTGTAATCCCAAGTGCTAAGAGTACAATGCGTGGAAAAACATTTTAATTACTGTATGAAATGCCGTGTAATATTCTGCACATAAAGGTTTCATACGTGCCGCACTACTTTCATTATAATAAGACGTCATATACTTAACTATGCAAAAGGTTTTAATTTATAGTTTGATATTTTTTCTTTTTTTTAAACTGAGACAATTTAAACACATTAATTACAAGGCGATCTAGTACTCTACAATATATAATAGAATACTATCGTACCAAAAGTTACCTAAATTCTATTAAGAATCAATTCTAAAAAAAAAATTCCCAATTTTTTCTCAAGGCTAGCTTTAAAGATAGGCTGTATCATGAAAAATAAATGGATCAGACCACCAACTTCATAAGTTGACAACTTCACTGTACTGTTAGGCTGTTCGTACACATTGCTGTGCTTTGCTAATTTAGTATTTAATTAGCTTACGCGATAATATATCCTGACGACGACAAAATTGTATTGTATAAGTCTTTTACGAATGTTCAAACCGCACTCAAATATGTAAGAGCGTCTTGTTAAGTCGACTTAAACTCCAAATGATACGGCGATCTCGTTTAACTTTGACGCTACTTATATTGTAAACGACGCTTACGTACCGAAGTATTTGAGTGGAGTTCGAACATTTGGGACTAATATTGCATAACGTTGTGTACGAAAAGCCTAAGACATCGTCTTCGCTAGCGTTGCAGAGATAAAATTGAATTATCCCTTTGTTTGTGACAAAGGTCTCTTCATGAATACTTGATTGCCTTAAAGTACGGATACTTTATACAATAGATTTTATTAGTACGCTCTCACATGTGTTAGAGAAACCTAATTTAAAAATATAGATAATAGTAAAGAGCATTTGAACCACTTCTCGTTTGCAATTCCTACTATTCAGCCCGAATTATTATGAATCTCGAATAAATTAATTTTTGTTACTTTTAATCTGTTCAAACTTTCCTGGGACATTTTATGTAAAACTTGATTTTTATTTTATCTAAAAGGGCTCTACGATATGTAGAAATGATATGCGTACTTCATCGTATTCAGTTTTTTTATGTACAAAAAAGAATCTCTGTTTCATTCTTTATTCGGGGCGTTCCTAACCTTGAGGTTTACGGCTCTGAAAAAAACCTTTAGTTTCAACCGAAGTTTAGATTAATTTGACTGACCGTAATAAATTTCTCGCCTTCGTTGTTGATCCTAATTTCACAATTGAATTGAAGGCAAAATAAAATAGAATAACATTGGTCATTTTATCTATTATTTGTTTCAAGAAAATTTCGAAGCAATATAATATTCTTCTGTTAAATGAAATTGGAGTTTAGTGACAATATAACAAATGCATAATATGCGTAGTCACCACCATGTTTGTACAAAGGCCCTTCGTACACAAGGGATCTCTTTAAAATACTGTAATCATTGATTTGAGTCTCTGTCGTGTCGGCGACGAATTTTTATGTACGAACTTCTTTGAGATCGTATTGCTTGAATCGCTTGGTAACTAACTTCGCAGACTTGATTATCCTTGTGTACGAAGGGTCTGTGTTTCTACTACAGTGACACTTGTATTGATACGAGTACATATCGCCAAAGGTGATTACATATCGTAAAACGTTGACAAAGATGTATGTCAATTTAAGTATATCGATAGTCAACCACAGTACAGCTACGCCATTAACTATCAAACGACCGAGCTGTCATATAACTGACGAATCATGATTAATTAATATAATTAACGTTATAATTATTGAGAATTAAACTCAAATTAAGCATGGAAGCAAAAAGCCTTGAGGAGGCAGACGTGGAGAAATTTACTAGACCAGGCCCAGGTCTACTCGCGGCTGTAGTGCCTCAGATGATGATGATGAAACTCAAATGCTAGCAGTAGTTAGTAATTAATATTATAAAAGAAAGAGGTACGTTGGTGTTGTTTAGTTTTATTTTTAAATAATTACAGAATGACGTGCAATCTCTATTTGTAGTGAAAGAAAAATGTTGTATCATTAGTATCTCTTTGTTTATTAAAGAAAATACGTATCAAAAACCTTTTATAAATCTAGAATGCTCTAATGAGTATCAATTTTCTAATATAAAGTAAATACAAATAGGTATGCTATTTTGATTATATTTCAAAGGGAATATAATAAACAATAATCCTAGATAAGGAAGTATACTTACCGTTTGTGGTCTTTGTTTCGTATGTCATACGTGCTATATTTATTTACTAGCTGTTGTGAGCGACTTCGTCCGCTTTGAATAATATAGTCTATGTTACTCGGGGGTAATGTAGCTTTCTAATGGTGAAAGAATTTTTGAAATCGGCCCTGTAGTTCTTGAGTTATTTTAATATATACAAAAATACACGGTTTCTCTTTATTATATTAGTACAGATGTCTGATTCATTTATTATATATTGAAATTGTACTTACATAATTTATATATTAACATATATAAATCAATTAAAAAGTATAATATTACATACATTAATAAATAATAATTGCAATTCAAAATTTTGTTTAATTAATAAGTGAACTTCATTAAGTCCATTGCGTAAGAAATTCGAGTAATAAATGAGAAGGGTCATAATGATACTTAACAAAAGTTCTTAATTGTACTTTTTTTTACTTAAAACGTTTCGTCATGCTCAGATTGCTAATGTTTTAACGTTGATTTTTTTTCTTTCGGTTGTATATCATTGGCTCCAGTCAAATAGATCTATCGTCGTTAACTTAAAGATTGTTAAAGTATTTTCAGATATGTTCGTTCTAAAATCGTTCGCTTCTAACAAATGCAAAAATGTATTTACGTTTCTTTAAGATATCCTTTCTTCACAAGTTTAAAAGACTGTGATAAATTATTGTTTTCATCTTAAAACTAGATTTGTTTAACAATGGTTAAAGTAACTTAAGTAAAAAGTATCAAAAATAATCCTGAGAATAGAAAAAGACAAATGAAAAACTTTGCTAAAATAAAATAGTAGGCGTTTTATGATTGCCTTGAAATTGTCGACTACTATTTTATTCGTGAGAGATTTTTATTTGAAAAAATAGTTTCTAGAACCTTAGATGAAAATGCCAAGTCTCAATATCACCGTTCTGTGTTGACCCTAACCACAAGATTGAATTTCAGCCAAGATTGAAAAATGTTAAAACAAAAGTTAGCTCGGTTTTCATTGAAATTTCAATTTGTGACGTTTTTATTAGCAACCTACATTCGAATGTACGATTTATTTTTCAATGCTATGAAAAAAAGGCCCAGAACGAATAAAAAATATATAAAAATCTGCTAGAGAGTGAAATATTATGTTTTTTTCATACATCAAAATGTCACAAAGGTGTCACAATGTCACTCTATCTTAAGAATATTATACTTTTTTATCAATTACGATATATTTTTAAATAAACTGTACAAAACTTGGACTAAGCCATTTTTAAGATGAATTATTTTAAAATTTCCATACAGAAAATTACTTTATTCTCAAAGCTTCTTAGCCTTAAGTGCTTAATACAGAATTTTGAAGCGGTTCGCTAACACTTGATCTTATTGCTTATCTGCTTCGTTTAAGGCGAGATGAATTTTGGTTATATAAACTTCGCGTTGTTAAGAAATTCGTTTAAGTATTAGGAAATGTTTTAAAGTTCTTTAATTTGATATATTTATCGGTTGTGAGTTATTTTCTTTGCTTTTTTGTAAAGTTACATAAATGCTTATAGGAATTGGAATAGATAGAGTTGGTCTAAACATGTTTATTCTAATAACATTAGTACCTAGTAGTATTTCCAGACTAGTGTAGTAAGTACAGTCAAACTTGGATAACCGAGAAACCTCCATAAGCGGGATAAATATCGCGGTCCCTTGGATACTTATCCAGGTTTGACTGTATATAGTGATTAAATGTGAGAATGATATTGCAGTTTTCCTACATATTTCACGAATTTTTGATGGCTATGTAAATACAAAACGTTTTGACTTTTTTCTTTGTTAAAGTTTAAGTAGGTATATTAAGTACCATATTATATTCCAAAACAATAACAATGTTGATATTAACTCTTGTTCACGATAGCATTTGTTTGCAAGGAGGAAAATACATTTTGAATTTAGAACGCACAAAAGAAAATTATTTTCGTACTTCCCTTTAAAGTTCTTTAATTAAACTGATTCAAATAAAACGTAATTACATGGTTAGACGATGTTTAAAAATAAGATGGTTATTTTTAAAAAAGGATTTCTAAAGCGCAAATTCCTACAATATCTTCGATTTGTTAAAAATAATTAAGCGCGCTAATATTACAATTTTTGTTTGGCTATATTTAAAGTCGAAAAATTATGTTTCGTATTGTTGAAAACATATCGTTGTCTTTGTTTTCTCAAAGAGAATGATAGAGATATAATATGTTTTATACATGTTTTATAGTGGAAACTCATTTCCATTTTGTTAATGCATGGCGACGCTATAAGTGCTCACATTTTAAACATCAATCATCGTTAGTGAAATGAAAAAAAAGAAATAAGTTGCTCATTTTACGGACCGGTCTCGACTGTCGCTTCTCTTTTTATCTGTTTCTATTCACCTTTTGTTAAATATACAAAGATTTTTATGAAAGAGAAAAATATTTTGTTTATTCTTCTATCATTATTTTCACGATAGAATTGACAAACGATATTGACGTAACGTCAAGTTCCCTGAAGTGGCGTTCAAATTGGTTTACAATGTATAAAAAAAATATATATCAATATCAAATCTATACAAAGTTTAAATATAACGCAATAACCCGCATATATTCAGTTACATTTTAAATATTACAAAGAGATATTTATTATTCAAACAAAGCTCAAATCGTATTTCCGTTCGAACAATATTTTGTTTGGAATAATTACTAACATGTTATGTACAAACTAAATAGAATATGAGAATAATGTTACATTTAATAGAAGTATATTTCACACGACTATATTATTAAAAGCTTTACATCATCATCATCATCATCAGCTCACTATATGTCCCTACCCTAAGGGGTGGCTAGGCCACAGTCAACCACACTGGCCCAGTGCGGGTTGATCGACTTCACACTTATATTTGAATTTCCTTGCTGATATGTGCAGGTTTAATCACAATGTTTTTCTTCACCGTAAGAACGTCGGGTAAATATGTACATATGAAATTCGAAAATCACATTGGTACATGGCGGGACTCGAACTCGGTACCTGTAGATTACAAGTCAAGAGTTAAACCCCTGAGCCACCGACGCTCTAGAACATTAATTAATAGTTTAAAGCAGTTTTATTCACTTTTATTTTTCAAACTAATCAAAATCTAATGCCCGTTTTCACCAACCAACCCCTAAAGTAGTTTTAGATACTTGTCTTTTTGCTTAAGGGTCTCTCTAAATCTAACGGATTCCTTGCGGTCTAAAGTGACACTTAACTGTTGGTGAAAACGCCATTACACTTGTGCAAAATCATTCCATCCCCTAGACTATCATTTAGGAAAAAGTATATTTTTCTAATATAGAAAATAGTTTAATCAATCAGCCTAAATAAATATATATGTTTACTTTATATCCCCAGCTTCAATATATCAATTGAGGCGTTCACTTTACTTTATTGGGCAAGTAACCTTGAACTACGTAATAGAGATCAGGTGGGATTGAATCGAGATAAGAGAAAAATAGATTTTCAATTGTTATTTACTTTACCTATATTCTACAAAAGAACAAAAAAACAGACTTTTTTCTTCAGGTTTATAGTTCTATGTACAGTCGAACATGGATAAGCAAACGTCCAAAGGACCGCCATA
>QDHC01002118.1:69170-80537 GCA_013186455.1 Papilio dardanus tibullus
AACGTCCAAGGGACCGCGATATTAAAAAAAAAGATTAAAGGTTTCGACCCATGATGGGCTCCATTTTCCGCAACTCCACGACTAGCGCGTATTTTGCGTGAATACACATATACATTACACATATCCAGGTTTTGCTTAGCTAGATTTGACTGTAATTACATAGAGTTTTATTCTAGGATAGCCAAAGGATTTTTAATTAAATTAACGTGTAACCTAGAATAACTCTGTAAGGGTAGAAATGTTAATATTCTATTAACGTTACACATATTACGCATACGCAACGTAAGGGTAAATACCGAGATATAATTAGATTTATTACATAGTAGCACTTCTAGGTATTACTAACTATGAAATCAAGAACTATAATACCGTTTTTTTTTTAAGAGGGGAATGCAGTTACGCATACCACCGTGCCTTGGGGAAAGACACGATGGATATGTGGAACTCTTTACCCGTCCCCTAACAACGATGAGACTGGGAGCATACCTACTAAACGCCTCAGTTTCCGTCAGTTTCACTGCCCACCGAGCCAGACCTATAATACCTAAAACTACTCAAAAAGACACAATATAATGGTCACCAATATTTATTACGGAATCAAATAACTTATTTTACTATATGAAAAAAAAACATTTTAGATTCAAAGCTATCATGTTTTGTTCAATAAAGACGGCTAAGCGTTCAGTTTCAACTGAACAGTCGAACTGTATATTTATAACTGACATCCCTTGAGTTTACACACGTCAGTTTTAACTGCACATATGAACTGTACAGTTCTGTCCTTTTCTTATAAGGCAAATATGGGAAGGGGAAGTGGATATGGCGGGGAGGGGACTTATAGGAAGAGGAACTATCCTCTTGCTGTGCGTCTCCTCCTCCGGAGATTATGGGTAAGCAACGACTCTGTAATTGCAGGGCAGCGGACGCTTCGGTATTTCAGCGAGGTGGTCGCTTGCTCGTTTGCCACTTTATAATTTTTAAAAAAAGTATCAGTTCTCACTTTACACGTTATTTTTAACTGAACAGTCAAACTGTACAGCAAAAACTGTGCGTTTTATACTGAGCGTCTGTAGCCGGCTTAACTATTTAATTGCATGCGTATTTTCCATTTCGACCCAACTTTGGCGTGTGCAAAAACCTTGATCGCTGCCATTAGCATGCACCCTTGACCCGATATGTGGTTTGTGATGCTCGTTCAACTCTATTAACCGATGCATAAAGGTCAAATATAATGTATTTATATTCGACCTCCGATAAACCTTTTAACTTTATGTATCTGATACCAAAAACTATTTGGAAGTATCCTATTTCTTCTTATTTTTGTGGTTTAATATTTTTTGCAGATATAACAGATATTTGTTTGCAATAAATATTTCTGTTAATAATACAGTCGAATGGATAAGCGGTAGTCCAAGGGACCGGAATATTTCTCTCGCTTATAGAGGTCTCTCACTAATCCAGTTCTCGCTTATCCAGGTACGACTGTATAAATATCTTTACGATGTATGGTTGGTTTTTAGAAAGTATCTCCGAAACCGCTTAACTGATCTTGGTGTTTAGTAAAGATGTCACAGTCTGAAAGGACATATAGGTTACTTACAAACTTTTTTTAGTTCAGCATAGACTAAGTCCTGAGACAGCTAGTATTTTATAGACGGAAATATTTTAAAGTATTGACCTGAGATCTTACGTAACACGTCAATTTGAATTGTTAAGGTTCATAGCTAAGTTAAACTTTTCCCGTTTAAAGTCTGCTAGCTTAAATAACTTACAAGTTACCAAAATGTTCACAAGTTACATCTTTAGTGGTAAGTAAACGAACCAACAGTGTACATTGTTAGGTTAACAGCCGTGTAACCTATTTGTACGAGTAGCTTAGACCGTAAAGCGTATCTGGTATTAAACTTAAATAGGTCTGAAGAATGAAAATGATCTATAAATACAAAAACTTTGGGTCAGCGTCTTGAACACATGTGTTCCACTTCTCTATAAGGACATGCGTAGAAGTACAACATAAAAACTTCAAATATAACCAAAAGATGAATGCTACAACAATCTTTTTTTTAATTTTGAACTTTACCTGTAAAGGTAAGGTTATTTACCCGACCCTGTTACGGTAAAGGAAAACATCATGATGCAACCTACACATATCGGCAAAAAAAAATCAAAGTTATATGTGAAGTCACGCAAAATACGTGCTAGTCGTGGAGTTGCTTAAAATGGAACCAATCATGGGTCGAACTACTACATGTAAAGGTTGCAACCATTTTAGACTTTTTGTTACATGCCCGTGAGTAAATATGACCCAATTCTAAGAGAATAATCATTCACCTTCCAAGAATTTTTAAATCAACAAAAACCCTTGATTCATTGAACATCGAGGTAACAAAGGTAAATCTTTCTTCCTTTCAAAACATAAGCTTAATTTATTTCCTTTCGCGTTCTATTCTAAATTTACATAATTGTATTCTTTCTTAAGAAATATACCTTTAAGACTAGCATCTTAATTACGGAAAAGAATCTGTTGTTGTTCTTATCATAAATAAGTTTTAATTGTTCCCGTACGTATTAATTAAGTGTACTTTAAAAAGTTACAGAATGTTTCAAGTTCTAACAGGTGTATTTAATTGAGAAACAAAACAAAAAGCAGTTGGTTAGATGCATAAAGGTTTATAACTAGAAAATAACACGCTCTATCTAATAGTTTCAAAAATACTACACTTAAAGGAATAATTAATAGTATTCTGTCTCCTATAGTATACACTAGAAGTATAGAGCGTCGGTGGCTCAGAGATTTAGCTCTTGAGTTGTAATTTGCAGGTCCAGAGTTTTTTTTTATAAGAGAGGGGGCAAACGAGCGGCGTTAACACCGAGGTGGTCAACGATGCCCATGGACATTCGCAACACCGGAGGAACTACAAATGCGTTGCCGGCCTTCGAATCCCGCCATGTACCAATATCTTATTCGATTCTCGAATTCCACATGTACATATTTACTCGACGTCCTTACGGTGACGGAAAAAATCGTGATACAACTTGATCATATCGGCTAGGAAATTTAAAGATATGTGTGAAGTCGACCAACCCGCACTGGGCCAGCGTGGTTAACTATGGCCTAGTCACCCCCTTTAGTAGGTAGGCTCCGCGCCCCTTGGGGGGGATGTATATTGAGCTGGTGAGAGTTGGTGATGATATATATGTATATACATCCTCCATAAAAACTGTTTAAAAAGTATACACTCTCCATAAACTTTCGGGCAATATTTTTGTATGATTAAAAATATTTGCTTTGTAATTATAGCGATTGTTTTTTAGCTAATGAGATCGTCCATCAGGAAACATCGATAATATTTACGAGGCATCTAGCGGTCCACCGCAGAAAAAACTATTAACATATTACAAATTTAAACAGGCGTGGTAAATATTTTTTATAATGTATAAATGTTTTATTTCATTTTAAAACAAAGTTAGCAATAACTATCAACTAGGTGTAACTATACTAATATTATAAAGATAAAAAATTGTATGTATTCAAATAACTCAAAAACAACTGGGCCGATTTCAAAAATTCTTTCACCATTAGAAAGCTACATTATCTCCGAGTCACATAGGCTATTTTGTCCACTGGGATGATGTCGCGAACAACAGCTACTAATAAAATAAGTTAATAATAAACAAATAGCAGGTTATCGATTTCGCTTAAATGGCGAAGTGTTCATAGGAGTTTGGAAAAAGTTAAAAGGTTGCGAATACTTTGCCAGTATATCACAAATATTAAAAGCAGCAATGTACGTACAGTATGTTTCAAAACCAAATAACGAGGCAACATATTGGTGAGCTTTTGGTAAAGTTACTACAACGTTCATATTCCAGCTGAGTTTGTGTTAAATTGCAACTGCATGTTACTCGTTAACGATGCAGAATAACAATATTCATATATTCGTTGATATTTTACGCTAGTTTAGATAAAATATAGAGTTGATATACTACATTTGTTTTAATTGGAATATTGTTTTTAAATTAATTAAAAAAATATAAAAAATGTTTTAACAAAAAAGTTATGCAGTTTATAAATATTATAAAAACCCAAATATAATAATTAATTATACGTTTTTTTCGGTTCGTAATCTATACTAATATTATTAAGTACTTTGTATTTTTGATTTTTTGTATGTATTGAAATAACTCAAGAACTACTGGGCCGATATCAAAAATTCTTTCACCATTAGAAAGCTACATTATCTCCGAGTAACATAGGCAATATTATTTATTCTACGCGGACGAAGTCTAGCTAGTTATTTATAAATCATTAAAAAATAAACCTATAAAAACATTTAAATTCTAAAAAAATATGCAGTTTATAATTGTTATGAAAATCCATAGATGTCAATTTAATTGTACTTTTTAGGTTCGGAGTAATTAAATAAAAATGTTGATCAATTTATAAAACGTTGATTAACGAGGACAAGCCAATTTAAAATGTTAATCAAGTACAAAATTTGATATACAAAATGTTGGTTCAAAATTGAATTGATGTGTTTTATTACTACGTACGTACTTTTAACATAGTCGTAGCTTTTGCAATGTTACTATTAATTTGGGGACTCAAAAACGTTAATTGATTACTAAGGGAGACCTTTATTTCCGTATACTGTACTCTAGAATTGTTTCATTAATTTTATTAATAAATTATTAAACTTTACTAAGTGAAATATAACTACGAGTACTAATATTAAATGAAGATAAGAAACAGTTTCAGTTACGAGCACATTCCGACGTAGAAACGTGTTGCTTGTAATTAGGTAGAGTATTTAAATTTTATGCGAATGTATAAAACAATCTTTTACGTTATCGCTAATGGATTTTCAATGATGATGATATTTTTTATCAAAGGATACTATATATACATAATAACTACTTACTATTTTTATATGATAAAGTGGCAAACGAGCAAGCGGCCACCTGGATTCGTTGAGATAGCCACATCTGCAATTGCAGATGCTTTGCCTATCCTTAATCTACGCAGGAAGAGACGCACAGTAAGAGAATAATTCCTCTTCCTATACGTTCCCTCCCCCGCCATATCCACTTCCCCTTCCCATCATTTCCTTATACGAAAAGGATAGGAAGGGAAAGCGACTAAAAATTAGGCTTCCGGCATCTATAAGGTATATTTAAAAAATCTATACGATATTTCAGTCCTTTTTCTTATTCGTCCTTCTGTACATATACTGTTCTATTGTGATCTAAAGTAGCCTCAATTATTTGCTTCGTTTTAGAAACTGTAGAGTTAACCAATTGATATTCTTTTCCAGAGTACTCCAGGTCTTAAGCAAATTAATTAGTTGTCGGAAAGAAAATCAAGCCAGTAATCTAAAATATTTTCTTTTATTTAATAAACATGGTACTTTTAGTTATTAAAATATATTCAGTACAGTCAGTGCCAGTAAAAATGTTATAAAAACAAATTGAAGACAATCTTCAGAGTTAAATCTTGTAAGTTAGAAGAAAAATATACAAGAGGAAATAAAAGAAAGGACTAAAAGAGGTCTTTAAGGCTACAGACGTCAAGTTAAAATTAAGTTAAAAGCTGCCTCTGCAGTTGCTTCAAATTGTATTTCTAGGATTTATTTCGAGTAAGCGCAATACTAAATATAGATTGTTTTCTAAAATATTTAATATTTTTAAGAAGTAAGAAGTTGAGAGGGAGGAACAAAGGTAAACAATATAGAATGTAGAAAGCTTTTAATAAAGTTCTACGGCCTACGTGCTACATCAAAGTGCTACGTCGTAGACTATCGTAGCTGTTTCTTTATTTAGAATCGGAAATGAATGAAAAGATTGACAAGAATCTTTCAAACCAATACATTAATTTATTCTTTTTTATTCAGCTGTTAATATATTTTTTTTGTTATTAGTATTTTTACCTAGTATAAAATAGTATTACTGCAGTATCGTAGATAGAAATATCACACTCCGAGTTACATTCACCGCGCTCTCTCGACTAGTTTTCGCCGCGGGCAAAAGGTTCTATAGCATGACCATTATCTAACCTTGCATTATATTTATTTTCAACCCTTATCTACGTTTACCGAGGTTGTTTTATAAATAGTATAAAATATAAAACAATGGAGGAAGTTTTATTCTCGCGATAGTTAAGATGATTTTTTTTAATGTTGGTTTTTAATATTCAACATTATCTTTATGCATAAACTGTAGGCTTCGTAGCCTATTTACGAGTCTACGATTGTAATCCGTAAGTCACTTTAACACTGAAGAAGTAGATTTGAGTAGCTTCGTGTGTCAAGGACCTTATATTCTGGAATAGCGTTTGTTAACGCACATAAACTCGCGTCTATACCGACGTAAAGTGGCGTTTGTTCAAGACCTCGTTTCAACAGCAGCTGAGCTGTTCTTTAAACTAATACAGCTAGTTATACCTAACGATAAGAGAGTAAATAACGAACTCGCGCTCTGTTTAACGTCTATAGGTTAAGTAATTTAATTTTCGCTTTGAAAATAATATTTAAAATGTTTAGAACGAAATATTTTTAACACGGTTTCTTATGATGGGCTCCATTTTCCACAACTACACGACTAGCGCGTATTTTGCGTGTGTACACGGTTTCTTAAACGTAAAAATGTTGTTGTTGAAAAGGTTTTTGCTCGAAATTTATACAGTGCGAAATTAAAAAAAATATATATATAGCTCACATTAAGTACTTTTTTTTTTGTTTACGGGGGGGAAATCTTCGAAAGATACCCTGTCTTCGGGGGGACAGGGACAGACAAGACAGGGTTATGTGAGGTTTGACTCACTAAAACCCCCTCAGTGGCCATCCTCGAGTGCGGTAAAAGAGAGTACCGGGATCTCGTTGGAACGCACCGGGACTCTCTGCACTGGGCTTCTGCACGACTCTCACATTAAGTACTTAGTGATCCCAGATTTTTAATGGAAATTGGCCTAGTCTTTGAGTTATTACAATACATACAAAAATATGAACATTTTACATTACAATATTGGTATAATAACACATACAAGTTGTTTGAATGTATTTCTACAATCCCGGTGTATTCATAATGAATTAACTTAATAATAAAGTTAAAGTAACTGTATGCACTTAAACATATTGTTTGCACTTACAAATGTACTGCTTTATTTAACTTGGAAACAGTATTCGTTGTTAAAAGCAAAGTTACATTTCCTTACTGAATACATTAGCACAGAGCCATGACATCTTGCTTCAATGAAATATGTATGCCTTTAGATCCCCGTCGCTCTACACCTAAACTTTTCAGATTATATCGCGGACGAGCTTTTTGGATCTGTATGCAATCTATTCAAGGCTTGGGAGAATTTATTTCCAATATTTTTTTTTATTTCAACTCTGTGACTAACGCGTATTCACATATATCTTTAAATTTCTTCGCTGACATGTGCATTGCTTCACGAATCACGATGATTTCCTTCACCGCAAGAACGTTGGTAAATATGTACATATGACATTTGAAAATCGAATATCATTGGGACATCGCGGGATTAGAACTCAAGAGCTGCAGGATTACAAGTTATGTCCTTAAACCCTAAAACCACCGTTGGTATAATTTTATCAATATTATGTAACTAGACGTTTTTACATTGATAATTAATTACAATTTATAATGCATGTCTTTTAGAAAAAACTTTTTTTAACATAAATTTAATAAAACTTTCACTAGGTACTTAAATTGAATGGTCAAAGGTTAAGTCCTCTAAATCCATTTTTCACGCAAGTTCACTCGTACAGACGTAACAGATGTTGACCCCATTGCGATTTCGGCTAGCGAAATTATCGTATAAACGATTGAAATTAAAATAAAAAAAAGTAATTTGTTGTAAAATTGTAGATTCTTTAATAATAAAGAAATCAAGTAAGCATTTATTAAACCAATATGTCCTTTTTTATTCCACACCAAATAAGAATCATAGAATATTTTTTCCAGATAAAGCCTTCACATTTAAGTTAAATATTATAACTTACATAAACAGACTTTTAACCAAGGACAGTACGGTACATATGGCAGGATTTGGTACCACTTTAACTAATCTTCTTGAAATAGTGCCAAATAGAAATTTGGCACAGACAATTAAAAAATACTGAATATCTGATCTCCGTTTGTGTTATCCTATTGTAGAACTTTAAAGAGCCAAGATTATTGATTTATTCCTTATTCATACTAATATTATAAAGAGAGAAACTTTGTATTTTTGTTTGTATTGAAATAACTCAAGAACTACTGGGCCGATTTCAAAAATTCTTTCACCATTAAAAAGCTACATAACCCCCGAGTAACATACGCTATATTGTTTAATTCCACGCGGACGAAGTCGCGACCAACAGCTAGTTAAAAATAATATAATATATCGAGCTAATTGTTTGAAGTTGTAACTCAATGTTCCGCGTTACCTTTAAGTACTACTAGACAGAATACTTACAAAATAGGCCAAATAGTACAATAATTAAAGCCATGTAATGGTTACTTATTCAGCCACCAAGTGTAGATTTCTCCTTCTAACGGCCTATAACTAAAACGAAATTTAAAGTAGGGCCTGCTTACTTACATAATTGTATGTAGTATAAGCGTGGTCTTATCATTAAGAGGTTACTTGTTTAAATAACATTTTAATACTCGGCCATGAGTCTATATTTTATTCAAACAAAGTAACCGATTTAATATTGAGTACAAATGTAATCATTGTTTTAATTTTAATTCACAATTTTGTAATTTGGCTTGAGCTTTTATGTTTGACATAATGATACTTTCATAGTCTTAATTCCATTAGCGGCGGTCGAGATTCGGGTTAATGAGAAATGTTTTAATTAAAAATAAATGAATATTGTTTTATACAATCGATTGTTGAATAAATTACTTTAGGTCCTTCAAGAAGCGTGTTCATCTATTCCTTAAAGACCGGCAACGTGTTTGCGGTTATTCCAGTGATGCAAATATCCATGGGCGTCGAAGCTCACCTCGGTGATGTTATATTACGGATTGGGCTTATGTTATAATATTTATTCCCTTAAGAATATGTTTATAAAACAATTAACTTGAATAAGTCATATGTTACTCGTGTAACATTATATTTTGACGAAGCCTCCATTACACATTCTTACATACAAATTATATCGTCGCTTTGGAGTCGTACTAATTCTGTTTCCCGCATTATCATGTTACCTATTATGAAAAATAAAAACGTATTCTTATTCTACATATCTTTTATAAATAAATTCTAAAATTTAAAACTACGTTAATAAAGTAATATAGCAGAGTTCTGAAATGTCAATATGTAATAGCGGCTTCAATGATAAGACCACGCTTAAACTCTTAATCATATACGAATTCACACCTATGAGATTGTGACCGGGCTTTACTATGATTTGATTCATCCGTTCAGGGAGTAGCCGAAAGTTACTTTCGCTGATGATGTGATATCGCCGATGGCATCGACAATGTTGTATAAAACTAACAATGACATTCGATAAGTTATGTGCTTGTCACGTGTCATATATCGAACGTCATTGTCAATTTCATATATTTTTGACATTCGCTATCGAATCGCTTTGTAGCGCATGTACTTTGGGTAACCCCATAGAAGACAACAATACAGTTTCACACAAATATATCGATAGTTTACACATAATGACGACTTAATCTATCATCGTTCATTATGATTCACTCTCCTTGTCTGCTGACAGCTTTCGGTCGCCATGTGCGGCCATTTGTCACAAATGTTACACGACACTACATGGGATATTGAGTCAAATCGAATTGGTCAAATTGAATATTTATTGCCTTATTACATTTAGAATCAATACATAGTATGTGGATATATGTAGAGGAACGCCAAAGAAAATATGGATGTGTAGTGATTGGCTATGGTTGTCTCTGAGTGTCTTATTCATCACTACATCACGTATATAATTGTACCCAAGACGCACACCGCCTCTTGCCGGGCATGACGTCTACCACGCCTGTCAACATGGTGTGATACTCGAGACACCCAGAGACAACCAGCCCATAGCCAATAGACTACAGGATGAATTAAGTGAAAGAAGATATGCTTAAGAAAAGAATGTATTCAGATGTGACGGCTAAAAGGGAAGTATGGAGGTTGATGACGATGTCATAGTGTCAGATTTCATTTGTTTTATATTAATAAGCTTATTCGTAATATCGTTATTTCAATTTTATCGAAAAGGATGAGAGAGATAACATGTTTTTGGAGTTGTGAAATATGGAAATCGACAGTCAATCTGTAAGTTTTGTGTGTTGTTAAGTTTGTGGTTCCTATTTAAAGTGGCCTACTTCTATGATTAGCCCATCGATCCCCAATTGTACTTTAATATTACATTCTGTATTTTACTTTCGATATTCAGGTTGAAATATTTGAAAAATATATTCTAAACTTCCGGATAATATTGCTATCTTACATATTTACTAACATAGAAACACTTTTCATTGGCATTTAACCAAAATATTTTCAAACTAGTCCATTGAAGCTATTTTGTTTACAATGCAAGAAAATAACAGTCAGCATCGTTATCTTTTAAGAAATACATTCGTCCACTATTTATTTTTACTTATAATAAATTAAAAACGACTAGTGAATCACCCTGAAATCGCCCTAAAAAAATAAAACTTTCTATTGTTGATCCTTTCTTCTTTTTGTCATTAAAAAAATGTAAAATGTTTTTTTTTTATAAATCAACTATCGGAAATAAATGAAGAAAGAAAATCTCAGCCCTTGGTTCATAAAAGGTCGGTCAATATGAAAACTAGGGAATATATTTGAACGCTGACAAAGGAATGGTACCTTTGTAATATCGTTCTTATTACTGTAACCTTCCTCCGCATTGCTAGCGTTAAGGGCTTATCCCATGGTAATACTACGCTTCACAAGTGAAATTGAGCGTAACATTTATTAACTCCATCTCTACTGTATTACTACAAGTAAATACTAACGAAGCCAGTGTTCGTTTTGAATATAAGAGCAGTTTAATAAATGAAAAAAAAACATAAAAAATTACAACTCGAATCTATAGCGAACGTCAAAAATGGATAAAACTGACATTGACGTTCGATCGACACGTGACAATCACATCATTTTATCGAATGTCAGTTTCATACAATTTTGTCGATCCTATCAGAGATATCGCCGATTGGAAAGTACTTTGAATAAGCCCACTGATAGAAGATAAATTAAATCTATATAAGTATAGAATTTTAAATAAATTATTCCGTAACAAAATGTATGAATTATATTTCTAAGAAAATTATCATCGTGGCTATTATACAGGACTATGTAAATTTAATATTTCCGATGAA
>QDHC01002118.1:87770-116474 GCA_013186455.1 Papilio dardanus tibullus
ACCAGGGTCCACACACCGGGTGTGTGTCCCCTCCTCTACCAGGCCTCCACAGACACCATTAGAAAGCTACAATAACCCCGACTAACATGGGTTATATATTTTATTTTCATGCAGACGAAATCGCGAACAACAGCTTGCTATGAATATATTGATGGATAGAAGAATATTAACCAACTTTTTGATAAGTTTTAATAGCATACGTATCGTACCTTTTAGACATTTCTTTCATTTAAAAGGGCTCGAAAAAGTTACACATTTTCCCCAGGATTCCATCATCGTAAAAACAAATCCCGCGGAGTGAAAGAGTGACATGACGTTGTCAGGGCTCGACACAGCGCAATAGTGACGTGAGTTAACGGATGAAAGCGTTCAATTTCCTAGCACGAGAGCTGAAGCAAAGAATTTATTAACGTGGAAATGT
Organism: Papilio dardanus tibullus; assembly: GCA_013186455.1. Classification (NCBI taxonomy): domain Eukaryota; kingdom Metazoa; phylum Arthropoda; class Insecta; order Lepidoptera; family Papilionidae; genus Papilio; species Papilio dardanus. The sequence goes on from QDHC01002118.1 coordinate 88,192, forward strand.
AGAATCAATTTCAAGTGCAGAAATTATGCTAATAATTCGAACTATCTTATGATTTTAAGCTCCTACAGTAAGCTGCAAAGAAGCTTAAAAAATGTCTGTCTACGAAAAAAAATTTGAAAATCTCATCCATTATATAACATGGTGAGATTGCTAGACTTAATGTTGCTCGATTAATGGAAACCTGGTTTAAGTATAGCTTAGAATATATACCTAAAATATACGCAAACTATTCAATCATGGTTGAGAGTAAAATGATTATTATGATTATTCAATAGAGCAATTTTTCTTGCAGTTCATATACTGACGGCTTTAAAAGTATTTTAAATAATTACTTTCAACCTTGGCGGTGGAGTCTTTTCCAACCCTCTCTGTCCTGTGCCAAAATCTAGACATTCTGATACGTCACTGTTGAAACTTCCGTGAGACATTAAGGAGAAACTCCCTGAAGAAGAGTCTCTGACAGGCTCGAAACTAGTCGGTACCGTTACCGGATCTTAATAACGTGAGTGCAGCCGTTTTTATTTACCTTCTGATACGTTAATTTAAAGTTAATAAAAAGGTTAATTAACAGAGTAAAAATACTTATTTCTTATTTTACATTCCTTTCCCCAGTAGCCAATTGTTTCGCAATTTAGACATATAAACAATAGACGATCCGAGCTGCCAGCAGCGATGTCTGAGCAAATATTAAACCTTTGTCTGCGACCTGACCCAAATAGACGGAAGACCGCCGATACTAATACCGGCAAAGGCTGTCTGAATCCAATCACGTGTGGTTATTGCGAAATGACTCTTGGGATTTATTGTATAATACGATGTGTTGAATGACAGTACTGTTCTCGTTTATTGAGAAATGGGAACATATAGTTTCCGATTTAGTTATCTATAAATATAAAAGAGTAATGGCCGTTTTCACCAACAATACCTAAATTTTAGGTAGCCCTTAACGCATTTTAAATGTCACCTAACACTACTTTCGTTTTCACCAACAGTTAAGTTTCACTTTAGACCGCAAAGGATCTGTTGGATTTAGAGAGACCCTTAAGCAAAAAGACACCTATCTAAAACTACTTTAGCGGTTGGTTGGTGAAAACGGACATAAACCGACTTAACTATCAACGCACAGCCTAAACTACTGCGTCTAGAGATTTGAAATTTTGCGTATAGGTTTCTGTTACTACGTAAGCGAGCACTAAGAAAGGATTTTACGAAACTCAACCCCTAAGGATCCAAAATTTGTATGGAGCAATGTGATTCCTTCTTTAGAATTGCGTGAAAATTGGAATTGAAAAAAATTTAACTTTTAAATTTCATGCGTTCGAAGTCGCTGGCGACCGCTCGTATTGTATTAATTCATCTACCATTATAAATGGGAATGTTACGATGGATTGAAGTTTGTTTAAAGTTATCTCCGAAAAGACTTAACGGATTTTGGTAAAATTTCTGCACAATTATAGAACATAAACTCGTAATTTGGAAGAACACATATGCTACTATGTTTTTTTTTCACGCAGACGGAGTACAGACAACTAGTATTTTGGTAAAATTGTTGCAAGAGTCAGCTAGTCTATGAATAAGAGAATAGTACGTCTCGTAATTCTGTCAAAGAAATTGCATTCATTTGTGAGATGATCAGCGAAGTTTGTACAACTTGTTCCTTGTTAACATAGAATTTCAACTCTGTTAGTCCGCTTTCCGCTTTCAAACTCTGTTAGTTTTTTTTGCAAAGTTTGTTTTTCAACTTTGCTTTAAAGCAAGTGACGGAAATTTTCAAGCTTTATATGGAATTCATTTTACGCGAATAAACAGTACCGTGTGGTTTTTTATACTTATTTACTCGATTATGAAATGCATATAAAATAGTTCTACGTAAACTTAAGGATTGTTTATTACCATTAAACCGCAATCTATTTATTTATTTTGGATGGACTGAATAATACATCCAAATATCCATACATTCCGTTTTACACTAATTAGTGAGAAAAACCTATATTTATTGTTTAACAACTAGTTTAAAACTCGCTCATATAAATATAAATAACGTTTCTGAATTTTCAGAATCGTAAAGTTTCATATTCACGCTATAAGTGCTCGTCTTCCGGTCAAGAGAGTTGTTTGAAGTCCCGTGGTTTATTAAGTGTTTGCAACACACATCAAATATGAAAAAAATAATTTTGGGGAAATAAAATAACATGATAGAAAACATTGTATATAGACTGACAGCAAAAATTAATACAATTGAATTGAACAGATATTTTACTCGTACTAATAAGCGCCTTTGATTAAAATTAAAAGCCCAGAACTATGACAAATAGAACGTTATCTTTGCTTACACTTCAAGGCTCGGTCGTGAATATATTGTCGTCGCTTTAAAATGAAACGTTTTCTAAGACAAGAAAAATATCAACTAAGCCATAATACATGACTTTGCGCTGAAAACTTGCACCGAAATTATTTCGCACTCACTTAGTAGTTTAGAGACGAAGTTTGATGCAATAACTAGTAGCGGTTGAGGTGCATTAAGTTAATTGCCTTTGCGTCTTCGCAAACTTCGATATCATGAAGTTAGTATATTAAGAAATGTAATTGTAGCCGAGTGTGACCAAAATAGAGTCTGAAACTATAATAAAATTTATTTAAAGCCTAAGAAAAATATTTGTAAAAAATAAGTTAAAATTTGTTTAGTTTCAGTCCACTGGATAGGGCGATGGCAAAAAGTTATCTATTTAATTATCTTTTGATTCACGTTTATGATATTACTTTAGATTTTAGTTTACAATTAGGACTTAATAAAGGTCTTAACAAATGGTGCCCAATATGGGTCGAAACCTTTAACCTTTTTTAAAGTCTTAACAAACATATTTAGATTGTATTTAATATTATAACGACTTACAGAAAAATAATAACCTAATACTGAATAATATTAGCATGAAATGTTTGAATAGAAAAAAAGTTAAGCCGGGACTTGGTTTAATAAAATTCAATTTTAACTTCTACTTTCTGCAAAGTTTTCCCACTTCCGTATAAAAGTAGGGTGAAGCCAGTTTCATTTGCACTAGAGGATTGTTAATGTTCAGTACAATATTGCAAGCTTTTACTTGTACAAGTATTAATATAATACATGTTATAAGCTACCAACCTCTAGTATTTAAATGAATTTATCTAAGGTACAAAAGAACCAATTTTGTTATTCGTTGAAAAATCCTAAGTAACCCCTCCCCATAGACATTTGCAATTGCAGATGTATACACAACAAAAAATAAAAATACCTTTATTACCTCAAAGCGTTTTTTAAAAAATGCTTCGGCTTACCTCCTGGGATAGGTGAGAACTTGTGTTCCAGAAAGCAACGCCTTCTCCATATTCTAGGTTGTTATTTATAAGTATTTATTTGCGTGTTTGAATCTCAAATATGGAATTCTAAAAAAAATGTTTTAACTTTAAGTGCAGACCTAAATCAAGGAATATTAAAAAAATGATTCTACCATAACATCGATGCAATATTCAAATGAATTTTCAAACCGCATGCATCGACTGCTATAAAATGATCTCTATGTTGTTCACTTGATAGTGGTACAGAGAGACATCGTATACTGGTTAGGTCGCGTGTTGGACTGACACGTGTTATTTCCAGCAATATGACTACGATACGCTCTACCAGCCACTGCGATATTGACATGCTAAAGGCAGCAAACTGCCCGTTTATACGCACACCGAATGCGCTTAGTTGTTACATAGTCAACTTAACCTCAGAGACTATATAATGTTTTAGACTGTTAATAGTACGGGTTGCGGAAGATTGTGGATTTAAATATAAAAGCAGTTTGTTGTGAAAAATGTCAGGAAGATTATGAGTCTAAAAAAGGTTTACCAATTTATGATTGGAAGTAAGAAAGTATGCAGAATTTATCTGACCAAGAGGCAACACGTTACTTTCACGTAACTATAATAGCTTAATAGTGCTCTACTTTTATGCCGTTCGCCCATGTCGTAGCTTACGAGTATATCCAGTCGTAGCTTATAACCAACCTAAATCGAAGATATTACTGGGCTAGACATCCCTGTTTGATTATCCGATCCAACATTGTTTCTTGAATGTGTTGTCACTAATATTATTAACTTCGAAGTATACCTACTAATTAAACATTTTGTGACCACAGTAACTATAATGTTAAGTAGGTGTATAGATACAAATACACGTGCATTTTATAATATTTGTTCTCTGTAGCGCTTTTAAAAAAGCAACCGAGGACATTAATTAGCAAGCCAAGCCAGCTCTATTGTGGGCAGGGCAATTGCTGGGGAAAGCTACTAGCGCATTGTACGCTCACTCTTATAATTCTAAAGCATACCTTCATTTTTAAAACAATGGAGTATTTATTAAGTGAAATAAACGCCTTTAAGCTTTATTTTGAAACTTTATTTGGTAGCTAAATTCTAAATTACGATGAAATTAGCACGTCTATTTCTGATATTGACGTATCTACTGGTATATTTATATGTAGTTCACATTTGTGCCGTATTAAAAGTTTATACTTACCTACGTATTTTTCAATCTTTTTCCGTCATTAAAATAAATTGAATGATTCGTTGAAGTTTCAGCGGTTAAAGGGCAAAGAGGCCACGCTTTATCGGATTTCCATTTAATTTGGTAAAACTGAACGCAAATCCATGCTCATAATACACGGAAACATACTTCATATTCAATTCATTGAACACAACATACTCATGAACGTTGAGAATGGCAGGTAAAAAGGTTTTACAATACTGTACTCGGGGGAAATTTCTCACCACTTTAAAATGTTCCACTTGACTTGTTTGCAAATATTTTTCAATTTCACATTATTATGAAGTTTCTTTAGAAAGCTTATTAATTTTCTTCATTTAATATACTTGCCTATTATAGAATTTTCATAGTTTGAAAAGCCATAAAATATAATTGACGTCTCCAGGGATTCCATGGTATTTGTTAAACCAAAAAGAAGAGCTACGTTTAAATATAATAAAGATCCAATATTATAGTTGGTAGAGTTTGTTAAGTGATAGATGTATAAACAAACTATATTAATGCGACAAATAACAAGGTCTATGTAACTATGTCAATGGAAATATGCTGAGAACACAAACTCGTTGAAACCATATTAAATAAATCTCAGACGAGTTTCGTCGTACGAGGCTTGCAGAAATAACAAATTGCAAATGCCGAATACACAAATTAAGTTTTGGAAAGTTTCCAAACGTGTGTTATTTTACATTGCAAAACATGAGTGCTAATCGTCAAAGTTAATTGCCATTGCTAAAATAACACAAGGCTTTGCCACGCCAAATACGACCATGTTGCATACTTACAACAGTTTTGCATTTCCCCGTCTGATAAATCAAGGCAAACTTTACAAAACTTTCAGTCATATATTAATTAGCGCACAAACTACATAACTTAAATTTGTTACTTTATATACTTAATGTATTTTATTAGCTTTCTATGTAACGAAATCAAATGCTCTGCACTATCTTGAAATACTTCGCCATAAAAAGGTTTTCATGTATAATACATTCACAATATAGTAGGGTAACACTGATATTTTAGAGATTTTTAATATGATATCGTAAATAAACACTTTTTTAGCGCTTACATTGCAGACGCTGCAGTATTTAGTATCAGCATTATACCGATTTGCTGGAGGAGGCTTTCACCGCCTTAGGCGGCCCTTACACAGAGAATCAAGAAGACGCGCACTAACCATACTAATACTTTTTTCATACTATTTTCTTAATTTTTTAATATACAGTAACTAACAAATCTATAATTTAAGTTATAATTTTGTTTGTACATATTAGTTTGTAGTTCACATATATTATATAAGTTTAATTCTACTGTCAAATGTAATGTAATTATTGTGTGTAAAGGGAAATAAAGCTATCTTTATCTTTATCTTTATCTTTATCTTATTATACCGATTTGCACTCGTGTGAAACCGGGGCGGGTCCCTAGTTTTACAATATTTTATTTACATGTAGTCAGTTTGACCTTTATTTCATCTCTTATATTTCTAAGTAGCGTTTTAATATTAAAGTTATAGAATATGTACATAAGAACAGTTTTCCATTTCCTGTTTAGCAAACATAGCGAACTTATGAATTAACTTGCAAAGTGCGGAAAGTGGGTTTCATTTTGTTGTGTAAACATCAAGTTTCCAACAACTTGTTATGCTAGCAGTTTCACTGTAATTATAAAACTACGTATATTTCTTGTAGGCTTTAAAGTTATATTAAGTCCATATCAGAGCTACACAAAAAAGTTAATTTTTACACCAATTATCTAAAAACACAAAAAATGCACTTTTAAATAACGTTCCCGGGGTACTTTTTGATCGGCGATATCGCTGATGGAATCGACAAAAATGTATGTAACTGACATTGATATTCGATAAGTCATATGCTTGTCACGTGTGAGATATCGAACGTCGTTGTCAGTTTCATACATTTTAGACGTTCTCTATAGAATCGCTTCGTAGCGAATGTAATTTCGGTAACCCCCCAGTTGTATTAAAATTCGAAGCAAGCGTTCTTTAATATTGAAACTGTATATTGCATTTTTCATCATCTGTATTTAAATTCAAGAGAATTATTTGTGCTTTTTACTCTGGAATACGCAATAAAGTGCAGAGAATGTCGGTCGTGTAATTACAGATCACAAAGAGAGATGGCGTTTGTGCGCGCTTATGTCCTCGCCAGAGCTTATCAGCTCATATTGTCCCCTGTTATATATAATTCCAGTACTTTGTATAGGAACTAAAACGTAAAATCGCATGTTAATATAGATACAAAAATAAATGTTACTTATTTATGGCAGAGTATCTCAAAAATATTTGAGATTTAATTACAATCATGCTGTCAAAAACTAATTTAAAATTAACCATTTGTTATAAAATTCTTAACCGGAAGTGGTTCTTTTCATGATTAAAATGTAAAAATGCTTTTTGCCTAAGACAATAGAATTTTTTACATTTTATTTATAATTTGAAATCTCATACGTTCTTGTGGCCTTCGCTTGAAAAACCTTTTTTTTGTTTTCTTTCCTTTGATCAAAGTCTATCGGAACAGTGTTCCCGTTTATTAACGAATCTAAATTGCTTTTTCAATTTCCTCCGAAGCGAACTAGAGTACGAGAAATCTCCCAGTATCTAGAAATTCTAAAAATACTTTAATATCGATAAAACGTAAATACCCTAAAGAAACATTTTATTTAGTATACATTTTAGATAAGAATTAGACAATCAGTCGAAGAATACCTCAAATATGTAGATAGACAGGTAGATATCATTTAAATATTGTCATAAATTAACTTGTTTTTTTCAAATGCAAAAACTAAAAAAGAGAAATAGTCATCATTGGATAAAAGAGGCTAGTGTCAATAGTATTGAAGCGTTTGCCAAACTGTAATTTACGTAATTCTTTTCATGTGTTTTGAGTTTTAAATCTTTGCTAGTTAAATCACAGTGCCTTATATTCCCTGCTTAGAGTATTCTTTGCTTATGTTCTGTACCGGAGTGTATAATGCAAAGTTGCATCTTGTTTGATGATTTATTTAGAAGTCAACTCGATGTTTTATTCTCTGTGCTCGAACTCAGATGTATTTTACGAAACATTTCATCGTCGAAGTGAAAAGTAGTTGTATATTTTTCCGTCATTTCGTACGCTGATAAGCTTTTAAAGTTGTCAAAGGATGTTTTTTTAAATACTGATTGATTTTCCGAACAGAATTTCATGGGTAAAGAAGGTATATCCTGCAAGGATGTGAGATTCACGAAGAACGCTCGATTATTTGTTAGATATAATAAATAATGTTAAAAAATCAAAACATTCAATTACTTTAAATAAAACGAAGCGAACAGAATCAAGCTTAAAGAAATAAAATAAACATATCTACGTTAAATAAGAGATTTATAAAAAAGTTTTCTCGTTACTAAATGAGGTCGTGTAATAAATTATCCAACTGCACTAAAATTTTTGATGATAAAATAATATTTAATGAATCACTTTATTTGTACCAGTAATAATTATGACATGTTCTGCATTTATCTCCGTGTAAATGAAATATCTACTGCCATTATGGGACCGGTTTAATGGAATGTAATTTATAACTTGTAACTGAAAATATTTTCATTTTGGTTATATTTAATTGAACTCAATTAGGGCGTCATTATCAGCATTAACCTGTATTAAATATACTTCTGTGCAGAAACATTTCTTAATGTTTTCCATAGTATGTCCTTCTTCATGCATCCCGTTCAAAAAGTCTAGTCATGCAGAACAAGAAGACGGTTATGCTAAGAGATTCCCCTGAAAAAAAATGTTCTAGTCTATTACTTACTTGTAGCGCTTACTTCTGGCCCCAGAGACTCGAAAGCTTTCCCGAAGCTGAGCTTTAGCAGGCGATCGGAATCTGAAAGAAGCCGTCTAGTGAGAAATTGGAAAACGACATGCACTGATGTAAAATTATTTCTTTTAGTCCGCAACAATAGATGGCGCTGTTTAATTTGATTTTACTGCCATCTTGTGACGAAATACACGCGAACTGTTAAAACTCGCCGTAAATTTGGGCATCAAAAAATAGATGGCGCTGATACAACTTTTTATAAAATCATTTTTGTTTTCTGGGTCTACACAAAATTTTCTTAGTAGGAAAAACAATAGCAACAGAATATTTTTTTTATAATATTTTTAGTTTTGTGTATAAGATGCACTTAAAGCATAAAGTGTAAACTACATAATATTTAGAACTACGTTGGTCATTAAGATATCCGTAGGAAAGCTACGTAAGCAACTAAAAGCCGTCTGGAACTCGGCCAATATCTCTATTCATAGTTTGGGACCTCGTATGAAGTAGCTAATTTAGTTTTATTGGTATCGTATACAAACATACAGGTATATCATTTTGTAAACTACTACAACTTAGAAGTTTCTAAAGAAAATTGAATCTAAATTGTTAAAACATGATATGATATAACTTTGTACAGATCCTGTAATTAGAAGATGTTGTTCTATATTACGTACACAATATCTTAGTTTAGTAATTACTTACGTTCCATCACTGATACTCCCCAAGGTCTCTTCCTAATAAGCGGAATAGTTTGATTACAATTTCATGAAAATAGCTTCCTTTGTTGTTATCACATGTACTAAAACGTGGTCATGTAATTAACTGTCATTTGAGTTTATTGTCATTATTTAAATTATGCACTATTCCTTGAGCCTTATTATAAGCCTTAAGCCTTAGTTGTAAATGTGCCATTATCAGACCTGCTGCAGTAGAATCCGGTGGTGGTTGAAAGTGGAAAGTGGCCGCGAAGCCCTGGCCCGGCGTCGCAGAATTAGCGGTGAACTGCAGAAGCAGATATGACCCCGTAGAAAGGACTTCGTACCCTGAAATAGACAAAATAATATGTAATATCTGTTACTCTACATGTAACATCGGTTGACAAATCGGGTGTTAGTCAACATATTACGACTTAGAGGTGCTTTTGTATGATTATATGGTCATGTTTTACAGTTATAGTAACACTTAATGGTAATTTCTCGTAATGGCGGCCTTCTGAACCACAAAGACCTTAATCGCTGGAGTCGTTATCCGTTCACCTGACTTAGCTCTGTAAGCTTCTAACGCAGAACGCTGACAAAGCCATTTCTGCAAATGGCGGACCGTAAACTGAACTATAGAGTAAACTTATAGCATTCCAATAACGCACAAAGTTTATTCCTTTGGTACCAGACTGTTTCTAAGCGATACAGACGAGCGGAAAATAAAATCCTTTATTTACACAATATAACATCCGTCATGGGCAAAAAGGTCGGGACAAATAAAACAAATACATTTTATATCTGGGACATTATCTTTATACAATTCGATATATTTCTTTCAATGAATACGTCCAGTTATAATACTAGATATAAAAGTTTGATATTCAATATTTATTACACATCGTACGATAATAAAGAAATTTAAATTGATTTAAACTCGGTCCGATTTGATAGACAGAATTTATTGCAAGTAAAAATTTAACGTTCAGAGAAATAAACTATGAATTACTACTAATGGCTGCTCGTTTATGACTGAAGCTATAAAGAATGTAGTTTTACAGGAGTCTTTGAGGTAAGGATAAATGTGAATAATAACGTTGAGGAAACTCCTAAAAAGCTACTTAAAGAATATTCAGTAGTAAGATAAAACTCCTATGAAGACTAAGTATAACACACTATAGAAATATCAAACGTGTTTGGAGAAGACAAAATTTAGAGCTTGGGAATGTTTGTGATACACAATGTTAATATAGGGCAAATACGCTAATTGATAAGTCATTCCAGACACATAACAACCATTAATAGAGAAACTGTACGCACGTTGCACGTTTAAATAAAAAGGTAAAGAGAGCATCAGAGACAAATCAGTTGAGAAATGATTGACAGAAAATAAATCTAAGATATTCCTTAAGCGAATTGCTGCAAAATCTAATGGATTGACGAAATTTGAAGATATAAGTATGTTTGGGTATTCATCATACGTTAGAAATGATATATGCATTAAGTCTCGCACGTGTTTGTAAGTGTGCAATCGATTCTCATCGTCCGACTAGCTGGTATTCACTGTCCCCTTTCTGAATGAATAATGCCAGACGAAGTAACATTAACTTAAGTTTTCAGGGTTGTCGCTACATTATTTTTATTGACAATAATGGCAAAAGTGAGTCAAGACTCCAGACTCGACCGTTTTCTATTGCAAAAGAAAAGAAAAGGAATATACTTTATAATTCAGATTTGGATGCTATAAAGTTGGAATTCTAAAAAAGCAACCGAATGTCTGTAATTGGGAGAACTAGGTATATTTTTGTAGTTGTGATTTCCTTCATATAGCTTCCTGCGATACCGCTCTCTCTGCATACTGCTCTCTTTAGTATTAGGCCTTAATGTCTGACCATATAAAATGTAAAAAAAACATGACAAAGAAGTGACAACCCTGTTGGTTATTGTCCCGGTTACGCTGAGCTTTGATTGCAAGAAGCCACCTTCAATACCTAATTCCCAGGTTTTCTGTATTCAAACAATGGCCCTAGTTTTGTGGCGTACGCATTGTAAGACTTGAATGTGCAAATAAGACCCACAAGTTCTGCTTCGTAAAAAGCCCGAATTGTGTCAACAATAAAGGGTTTTCAGTCCCTAAGTAATAAATTGGAATGGCCGCTTCTTTTACAGTCTGGGATCTTTTACGTTTTGTTTATAAAGGCAAAGGGGTATGAGAACTCTTATATTTTTATCAATATTATTGAGTATTATTTTCCAGTGACCGTGATTTTTGTGGCTACTTTGTTCTTTGATGTAAGTATATTCACCATAACGTTCGTTTTCAGACCAACTGTACGAAACATCCTGTCATTAATGATTTTGTTAGAATCACTTTAAAGGGTTGTACCCATAACCTCTAGATGTTATTTGTGATTTCAAGGAAACAAATAATTAAACAAAACGAAATTCATTCAACGTTTTAATCATTGGCAAAGTTATGTAACGCTTCGGCTGGAAGATGGCGTGGTTTCTTAAGTAGCGTTTAATCTCAAGCATCTCGTGTTTTGGAGACGTTAATCCATTAAGCGGATGATCCTTGTAACATCGGGCCCGTACTTAAAATAATATACAATCGTAAATTGAAGGCTCAACATTTCTGGCAATTCTTCCGCATTCAGATATCAGAATTGCGAAAACACGACTTATTGTTTTTTAGAGGATTCAATTGAAATATCTTGTTATTACTTAGCAAACTATTGAATTGAACTATTCTAAAATAGGACTGGTTTCATAGAAAAAAACATTAATTGAGCTCGTCAGAGTTGCATCAGCAAAACAAAGCGGCCAGGTATACTCTGACGAATCGTCTTCGCGCTGCAGAACTCACTTTAGCACCGGCAATTCATCACGAAAGTTAGTTTTGCTCTAAGAATCTTTGCGAGTGGTGCCTCGGGGAGAATATTTCTTCCAACTTTTGAGATTGGGACGTTCTCATTCTGTACAGCTATAAATCGTACGCGATAAATATCTGTCAAAGGTAAATGAATTAATCTTATTTTACGTTGAAATTAAATCTTTATTGTGAATGAACTTTTGATGAACGATTAACCAAACTGTGAACAAACATGTTTATTTTAGTCTAATTCTTCATGAGGAAAAAGCGCAGTATCCATGAAAATATAGTCAGAATAAATGTAGTATTAACAAAATCTATAACGTGTAAATGTCAACTTCTGAAGACGTGTCAAAGGATCATTTATTCCATAAATTCCATTTAAAATCTCGATACCTTTTAATCATGTTTTTGATCGTTTCTTCTAGCATTACCCTCGGGAATCTCAGAAACAACAGGCGGAGAGGTACTTAATATGTGTCACGATGAGATATTATAACGCCCACGTTCCCTTGCCTTCTTGTATCTATTTTCCTTATGATTTGTCTCGTGTGTACAGGAGCACTCACAACCCTATTTCTTTACGCGTCTTTTACATTTCTGTGACTTTTTTTTATTTGTCTTTGTCATATACTGTGAGAATAATATGTAATTGTTCGTTTAAATCTTTAATATGATGTTATTAAGGTCGGATATTTCTCATATTCTTATTTAGTTTTTTAGTCTTGCTATCATTTTCCTACATTGACCCACGCAAATTTTTTCTATCTTCAAAGATACATGTATTTTTACACCTACTCTTTCAATCGGTCTTTTAAAGTTAACGAGTGTATCCAAAGGTTCATTCAGCTTTTAATAAAATTGATTACAAAAAGTACTTCTTACCTGACAGCTCATTGCAAAGCATAGCAATAGCTGGCGCGTTCGTGTCTCTGCCGTCGAACACCTTGATGATGTCCGCACGTCGCAGACAACTGGAACCACAGAGCAGAGTTAAAACAGTTAGTCAATCTTAAAGAAGCCAATAGAAATATTACAAAGGGTTACAAATACTCTCAGGTGTGTAACCCCATGGATTCATTAGACCGAGTTCGCGAAATAAAGGACCTTACGCCGAAGCAAAATCTCCGTTTTAATTGCGAACTCGGTCTAATGAAGCCGTAGGTTAAAAGAAGTTTTTGTGCCAGAGTAGCATGGTTCAAACTTATAGCCAAGGCGTGAGGCGTCATTGATGTAATTCCCTCTACAAAAATACTGCTCTTTTGCTGTTAATTTATATAAATTATTTGCTGTAATTTATACACTCTTTATACAGTTAATTGAATTGTGTATGCGAGGTGAACCGCGGGGACGGTCCCATGGCTCGCGGTTGCGGTCGCACAATAATCGCTTACGAGACTCATATATCAATCAGAGCGTTTAGGTGTAATTTAATGATATTTAAAACAAATTCCGCCGCAACGTCAAAAGCGAATAATGTCGGATTTATTGGTATTTTATCATCAGCACAGTCTGTGGCTCAGGGGTTTAGCTCTTGACTTGTAAACTAAAGGACCCGAGTTTTATCGCACTATGTACCAATGTGTTTTTCGATTTTCATATGTACATATTTACCCGACGCGAACGGTAGGGTGAAAGAAAACATCGTGATGCAACCTGCACATACCGCGAAGAAATTCAAATATGTGTGTAGTTACGCAAAATACGCGGAGTTGTGGAAAATGGTGCTACTAAGGTCAAACAGTAATTTTTGTCAGATTTGTTGGTACATGACTATCAGTAAATTCCAATCGAAATAAAACTAAACGCAGTCTTTTATAGGTATGTGCAAATTGTTTAAAGCCCGTCATGCCTTTACAAACTAGGAATCTGTCAATCATAAGAAAATCATTGTTTTCTTATTTTTAAAATCAATCAACCCGAGGACAAAAATGTTTTCACTTTCTTCTGAATATCGAATGGGGTTTATCAATAAGCTCATCCTCGTATATAATTGGTTTACGTTTTAAAAGAGAGAAGTAATTTTATTTCGTGTTAAGCGTGTAAACAAAATATGCATTCAAACATTTCATGTATGTCAAGTCATTTACGAGCGTTTGTTTGCAATTTTTCATTTGGTATGAAATAGTATTTTTAACAGTAATTTGCATTTCATCGCGCCATTGTGTGAATGTAAATTCAGTTTGTACACAAGCGATAGCTTTTTACGTGAAATCTGTTCGCGACCGACGAATTTACATAACTATATCATTTTTAAATTTAGTTTCGCGTTTTAAAATAAATATTTGAATAATTTAAATGTTTAGTTTAATATTCCACTACGAAAGCGCTGGGGCTTTTTTAACCTTTTTTAAGGCTTTTTTTACAAACAAAAACGTTCCTTATCTTTTTATCTGAGTTATAAAAATAGTACTAATTTGTTGCACTGGCAACTAGGGAGGTATGCCTTATTAATATTAAGAAAAAAAATACGCTGTGTGTGACATATATTTTCTTAGCGCCACTAGCTGTCATAAAATTGCGCCAATTTTAAAAGAAAATTTGTAACTCCGTGATTCCTTCTTATAAAGGGGTAAAATGGAGTTTTTATTGTATTTAATTATTATTCAAACTCTGCGTTAGATTTAAAAAACTTGATTAATTTTCTATTGCCAATTAAACTTCTATGTATATTTAATTCTGCTGCTTCCGTTACTTATAATATTTTAGTAATAAATAATATAGTCACACTATACTTTCAATACCATTACTTAAGTCCATAGTAACAGTGACATACGAATAATGAAACAAATTAAATACAATAAGATTCTAAGTCCAACTAGGTCGATTTTACATCCACGCCTTGTCCGTTACGGTTATAATTATAAATTAGCGTGCGTGCCCCGAAGACCACAAACAATGTATCATTAACCAAGGGTTTGTGATGTTTGTCTTAATTAATTCTGTCTACGTAACAATAACATTTGCAAGGAATAGTTTACCAGAGGTTAATTTACTTACTTCAGTAACTGGACTCGGTACATAAATTCTCTTGTACCAGCATTCCTGTTTCATAGTACAACCAAGTTCTAAATTCTCCACAGACAGTAGCGTGTAACTAGTTAGCTTAAATACTTTGTTGTACCGATAAATCCCGATCAAAATACGCTTAAGCCGGGTACAGACTATCATTTTGAACTATGCACTAAAAAAACTGACGTATACATAACACACGTCAATTTGAACTGCATAGTCGAACTGTTAAATTCTCAGTTTTGTCTACACTCGTCAGGTTTAACTGCGTAGTCGAATTGTACAGTTAAAACTGAGCGTCTGTAGCCGGCTTTAGTTTTTAATTTGCGGATAATAAGACTTGACTTTTCAGTTAGACCTTTGTATGTTGTATAGTCTTACCGTAACGATTAATCTGATATTTATGGATAGCTAGCTGTCGCTGGCAAATCTGTCCGGGCGGAATTGAAAAACGAAATAAGTAGCCAATGTTTTTCTGAATATTGTCTATATCTGTGCCGAATTTTATTGGAGATCATTAGAGCCGTAAAGATATCTTCAAACAGATATACATCAATCTAAATTTTCGCATTTATAAGAAAGATAATGTTTTATTTAATTTGTATATTAAAATGATAAAAATCGTCTCATAAAAGCTCTGTTACTGTTCAGGAACTTTTGTTATGTTTTCATCTACTAAAGTAATTAAACTTAAGCGATGCGTAGTCAGTGTTGCTTCAAATTATATTCATGTTATAACTAAGTTTATTATTTTCTTTCATTACCTGGAAGTAGACTCTTGTTAACTTAAGATAATATTTAAAGAAGTGTTTATAGACTGAGCGTATATGTAGCACATAAAAAGTAATATATTTTTTTTTCTCTAGAATAAACGGTTTTAGTTAATTTTTCTATGTCTAAGTGTTTTTTTTATATTATAAAGAGGTAAACGAGCAAGCGGCCACCTGGATTCGCTAAGATAGCGAAGCGACCGCTGCCCATTAATATCTACAATTGCGGATCCTTTGCCAACCCGCACAGCAAGAGGATAATTCCTCTTCCTATACGTCCCCTGCCCTGCCACTTCCCCTTCCCATCATTTCTTTATAAGAAAAAGATAGGAAGGGAAAGTGGATTAAAATTAGACCTCCGGCACCACACTCGTCAGACGAAACACGGAATTGCTACCATTTGACGCCTGTCTTCTGTGTGGTCGTGGTATGTCACCGTGCGAGCCGGACAATTCGTGCGAAGATGTTAAAGCGGGCTCTACCACTGTTAAAGTAAGTATTAAATATTTTGAGCCTTAAGCTACTTTATTTAAATAAATTCTCAAATAATTAAATAACTTTAAAGTAAATCAAAACTGAAATTCCTCGTTAACACCGACTAGTCGGAACGCAATCTCGCCGCAAACCGGCCCATGCATTATTCGGTTAATTAAACAAGTAGATATGGTTTATAGCTTGCCCTCATTAACGGAAGCGGTGCGCGCTCGTTACGTTTATAATTCATTTTGTGCCGGCTGCATCGGCGACGTGGGAATGCTAATTTTATCGCGATCTTACTACGAATCCGTTTTGTTGTAACCAGAAATTGTATTTTTTTAATTCGTTTTTATTTTTCAACAAACCAACAATAGTGAGTACAAAATTTTAAAGTAATAACTAAATGCACCGTCAAACATGTTTGTCACAAAATTCTTAATATGTAGTCAAATTTAGCTTATCATCAACATCATCATCACCAGCTCGATACGTCCCCACCGAGGGTTGCGGAGCCGGTAGCCAGGAGGTGCCTAAGGGCTGATCAGGCCATAAGCAACCACGCTGGTCCAGTGCGGGTTGGTCGACTTCACACATATCTTTGAACTTCTTCGCCGATATGTACAGGTTGCATCACGATATTTTCCTTCATCGTAAGATCCGTAATAATGGTGGGAATTTAAACAGTTTTAATAACTGTATATAATAAAAAATAAATTGTTCTAATTTAAAGAATTTTTATGCAATAAATCCGTGACCATAACCTAAAATGACAGCTGAATTTATATAGTTTACAAACAACTTTTACGTTTTTTCAATATTCATATTCCGTTTCGTCGTGTACTTTTTGAAGTAACTATATTATTTAAACAATATTGCTATTAACATAAATCATGTACTACTAAGCACGTTCTAGCTAATTCTTAGTTAAAATAAATTGAAAAAAAAACTCGTACTAAACCCCTCCCTCATTATTAAACTTAATGATGCTATCCTCATTATGTATGGCAAAATACGCTTCTTCGATTTTTTTGCAGTATTATATTATTTCTTTTTTAAATAATGAATTTTATTGGAATAATTATTTTTCCACGTTTGGTCGATATTACTTAATAATTACAAACAAAAACGAAATAAGATCTACGCACCTTATATCGCCCTTTTGTAGTGAAACTTCTTCGAAGACAACCTTGACGCGGTCTTTTGGTCTGGAAAAGAAAAGTTGGAAAGTTTTGAACATGATATATATTCAGAGTAGGTATTAATGCATAAGTCTAAAGGCTAGTAGCCCAAGTAGGCATGGAATCATAACAAAACACTAAACGTTGCTGGAACAAACTAAACTCTCTCCGGGACCCTACCAAAATGGGGTTCGCCAAGGTGCTGATTCTTTTCACATCAGTGTACGAATTATTTTAAAAAAATCTTTAGAATATTTCCATATGATAACCTGGAATAAGAGAAAATAAGAATAACTTTTCTACTCACCTTCCATGGAAATGAAAGGAGCAGCGCACATTATTGGGGTAACTGGATGGATACCGCGGACTGTACAGCCTGCCGTGCGCTGGCCGGCTGCCTGACCTGCTGAACTGGTAGTCGCACTCCGTACCCGGCACACGAACGCCCTCTGTCTCGAATTGACCTGTCAAATACAATGAGTTCAAATGTACTTTAATACTGCGATTATCTGAATATTTTTAACAGAGGTATAAAAAAAAAACAAATAAAAGATGTCAATGTGTCCAAATGTATTTAGGATAGAGATGGTCCTTATTTTTGGCAGCTTTATCGCTGAAGTTTACATATATTTTTAATTCTATATCTATACTATTACTTTGTCGTTCGACAACAAATAACATCCTTTCGACCAAACACCGAAACCAACTGGTTTAATTTTAAAATTCATTTTCAATGTTTTCGCTGCGCATGTTTTTACAACTTCGCAACATATATGCAAAGTTTGTGTAACATTTTGTACGAACTTTGTGTTGTAACAAAACAATCTAATTTACTTGAGTTTCAGTTTATCCCCGTCCGGTCATAAAGCGGCCTCTGGTAATATTAAATTAAGAGGATCAGGTGGTTTCTGGGTTAATTGGCCTAAATGTATGGTGTCACGCTGCGAGATAACAAAGCCTGACAACAGTCATCTCTGCGGTTACATAACATAATATTTCGCTTAAATCAGACAGCTCGTCCCTTGTTAGGTAAATAGTACGACTTATTATAGATATATAGTACATAAGTTATATGTCAAGATATTTTGTTTCTGACTTAACACCAAAGTTGATAAAGAAACAATGTACATAATATTAGTAAATTCATAATGCTCTCTAGTCATGGAATGTGCATTTAATAGTAAATTTCGTGTTACATGCAACGTTCAAATATATTCCGAAACATAAGAATAATTCATTGAAATTGTTAGTGATATTTCATCGTCTACAAACAAAATAACAACAAAACAAAAAATAAATCTTATTATAAAATAAATCCAGTTTTGTTACATTTTACAAATGTAGATAATTTTAGATTGTTAATTTTTTAAAGTAAGTTTTTCCTCAACTAGAGTTAAGCTTGTAGTTGTAATAAAAGGAATATTTGGTCAATTGTGTTCTTCTGTGTCGGTCTGGGAAAATAAAAAAAGAATTAACGTTCACCATAATGGTGGCATAAAACGTAACTGCTTGCGAGTTGGTTCCTTTTATTTAAGTTGCTTTTGAACTTGGATTTAAATAAGATGTTTTCATTAGTTTATATTGAGAATAATTATTCGTGTGTCTGAATAATTTCTGTAAATGTTTCTTAGCTAATTACTTATACATCTCACAAATAAATTATCTATCTATATTATATATCTATAGGTCTTTTTTATAACCGCTTGACTACCTCCGACTAGATTGTGATTGGCCCCATAAGCATGTATCCAAAATATGGTAGAATAATTTACTATTTTCTTATTCACTTCTCCCCGTTGCATCTATTAATAAGCTTAAAGTACTGACCTCGGCAATCTGCAGTACCGTGTCTAATTTATTATTAGAGACCAGTCAAAAATATCCCAGACTCATTTCAGGTATATTTGTAGCTATGTCTGGTGTGGCCATTTGGAAGTTATTTCTGTGTCTAACTAACGTCACTAGATTATTTCAGGCTTATCGACTGTAGTGACATTTACAGTGGGATATAAACTGATAAGTTTTGAAGTTATATTGTATTTTATACTTACTTATCTGGTGTGCTTTCTATGAATTTTAATATTGTAACATTGAAATAAATCTATACTAATATTATAAAGGAGAAAGATTTGTATTTTTTTATGTATTGAAATAACTCAAGAACTACTGAGCCGATTTCAAAAATTCTTTCACCATTAGAAAGCTACATTATCTCAGAGTAAAATAAGCTATTTTTTAATTCCACGAGGACGAAGTCGCGAACAACAGCTAATGTATTATAAAAGGACGCTTAATAAAGCGATACACGTAGAATGAGTTAATAAGTTCAGTAATCTAGACCCCAATAATGGCGACAAAAAGTAAGTAAATATAATAGGTATACAATACTATTGACTACACGAAGGGATTAAAAAAGGTATAGTAGTAGCTATCAAGAACGATTTCAAAGCACTTGGTTGTAAGAAATAACAAAATAATTGAACTCTAACATCTTGTGAGGACGTATTCAGTGGCCAACTATCGAGTACTCTCGATAATAAGTGTTCTTAGCGAGACGTCCTCTAGTTAGCTGCGTTCAACACATATAAGAGTCTTGGAATACACTCTACATTGTGCTGAATATCAATAATATTATCGAGAACTCAGTGATTCTATTTACGCTTTTATATAAAACAACAACGCTTTTTATGTTCGTCTCTATTTATGCTTCAATCTTTAAAACTACGCAACGTATTTTGATGCGGTTTTTTTTTAATAGATAGAGTGTTTCATAAGGAAGGTTAATATGTATAACTAGCGACCCGTCCAAGCTTCGCACGGGTGCAATTATTATTATTATGTTACAAAACGTTCACAGTTTTTCTGTAGTGTAGTATCAGCATTGCACACGTGCGTAGCCGGGGCGGGTCGCTAGTAATATAATATAGAGACTCACGGGCGCTTTTTTAACGTCGCCGTTGACGCTTTTTTGACGATCATGCTCGACACACTATTGTTTAGTACTTCCAGTGTTCAAAATGCAACGCTGCTCTTTATAAAATTGTCTCGATTTAAAAGCGTCGCCGTTCGATACATGGAAATGCTTTTGTCGTATCTCAAAGCTTTTTTAGCGCGCGTTGAATAATCGTCTGTGTGAACATGAACAAATGTAAAACTTTACCTTTTGATGTTTTCAGATAGCAAAAGGCCAATAATACGCTTATTGAAAATAGTAATAAATAGAACTTTGCGAACTTCGACTAATTATTTTAAAAGTTAGTTAATTTATTGCACTGGAACTCAATAAAGTGCATTAGAAAAGTTTCAACCACATAATGCCTTAGGTGTAAGCACCGTAAAATTTACTCGAGCCAAACGAAATAGTTTTTCAATAACGCTTGCAGTTTTGAGCGCAGCGGAGAGTTTTTCATTACTTTTTCAATATAGCAGTCGTTGATGCTATCACTGCGCGGACTGTTATTGTAGTGGAAAATTAAACGTTGCTCTGTTCATGGTCGTATTTTAGAACAGTTTATGTTCAATTTCGTACACGCATCGTGCTTCTACTACGAATAAAGAAAGATATAAAACTGAAGCAACTCACTGCTGAAATTACTTGAAACAAGATATACTTTCTACAAACAGTACTTTGTGAACAGTAACTTTGTTGATTAAAGCGGCTTCAAACGTTCAATCTTAACTGTACACACGTTTGAACTGCATTGTGGAACTGTACAGTTCTCAGTTTTGCATATACACGTCTGTTTTAACTGCTCAGTCGAACTGTACAATTAAAACTAATCTGTAGCCGGCTTAATACATTAGTCTACAGTCAGTATTTAATACACCTTCTTTATATCAAAGCAAAATTATGAAACATTTATTTGTTGTATTATATTGTCTCTATTTTATTATTATGTTTTGTTTGTAGAGTACTATAGTTATAGAACACGTACGGCGCATCACGTTGCAACTTAATTGGAATGCATCAACACGGATTAGCGAAGGCGAGTACGAATGACTGGCTTCTGACGCTTACAGCAAATGTATTCAGGGAATTCGATGTTATCTTATTGCAAACATAATAGAACACTATTATGTTACAATACAATTTGGAAATTATATATATTTATGATTATTTAAATGTATTAATAAATTCAGTTACTTAATTTTTTTACTAGAAATGACTGTAACTAAATTAACTTTAACGTATTGTCACTGTCTGCTTTATTCCGAAATGAGAATCAGCGTTATTAATGTTGTACTTTCTACGTTTGGTAATGGTACATTCATAAAATGTATTCCAAAATACAGAACATCTTTGTTCCTGGTACTTCTTATGTAATATAATTTGGTCCAATGAGACCTCTGGTCTATCTTATTTGCTTCTGAGTGCTCTCCTGTATCGTATAATCGAAGACTTATTGGTCCTCGTTTATCGCAGTACTTTGTACATTTTTTCGGAATAAGGGGCACGAGTTTAAAATAAGTAGATGCAAAAAGTGTATTATATCATTTAAAATTTAAATTTTAACAAGATATACATATGCATTTATAATTAAACAAACTAGATAATGAGAACAAACAGGAGAATAAAAAAAACTTTAATTTTTCCTTAAAAATCTATCTAATCAAATATTACCTTTATAAATCCGCAAGTAATATCAATGTACAATAAACCAGTAGGGTACAATATCACGCAGGCGGCGTGTAATGAAACGCAAACACAGCTGTGTTCGTCGACACTTCACTATGTTTGCTTCGGATCCTGGAGCCAGCGGGGACTTACTCGCAAACACTTCAACGAACTGATTTACGAATAAAAAGATTGAAGCTCGGCATAATATGTGATAGTGGAACTATAACACGAGTATATCCTAAAAAAAAGAAAATTTAAAATCTTTATATCTCTATACAGCGTGTCCCAAAATTCAAGGATAAGCCAGTGCCATTGCATCATCAGATCGGCAACTACATAGGGAAAAATAATGGTATACTTTAAGTCATTATTTTTTTGTACTTAAACTATAGATATTTTGGTCCCCTTCCTAATTGCAATTAGTACCTATGTTACTAAGCTAGCTAATGCAAATAAAAAAATCAGGAATATGTTTATAGTTGTAGACACAGAAGCTAACCGTAAGGGTTAGGGTATCAAAGTACAATTAAATTTAAATAAGTTAACATAACATTAAAACTAAAAGAGTTAGATTTTTTTATAAATTTTCCCTATCTTGCTACCGACCTGGTACTGGTTTATCGTTGAATTTTGGGACACGCTGTATGTTACGTTTTCTGATTCATCCTAACGACGTCTATTGACCAGTTGTTTGAGATAGATATGCGTAGGTAAAACAATTTTATTTAATATTAAAGTTATGATTAAAAAATATTAATACTCTCTCATGTTACTAGCAATAATTTTCTTAGCACATGTTATGTAAAATTTAAATAAACCATATATAAAATTCATTTTGCTGCAAACGAGGACAACAATCCTACATCTGCGGCTGAAGGGATATCAATTATTTCCGCTCCCGCCTACAGCAAGCATAAATTAAAGAAACGTCGGAACATGCATTTATTTTTATATTGCCCACCTTGCTTAACTGCATTTTGTATGTGCTTTTGGTATTTTAATTATTATAATTTTATCCATTCTTTTTTATTCATACACTAGCTGTTGTGCGCGCCTTCGTCCGCGTGGAATTAAATAATATAGCCTATGTTACTCAGGGATAATGTAGCTTTCTAATAGTAAAAGATTTTTTTAAATCGGCCCAGTACTTCTTGAGTTATTTCAATACAAACAAAAATACAAAGATTCTCTCTAATACGAATACGAGTAAGTATAGATATTATTGACTTGTTACTGCTAATTGACATTGGTGAAAACATTAGGTTTATTTGTTGAGGGTACATGTTCACTAAAAATTGTCATAATTCAAACACAAGAAAAACATCAAACCTGACGTGAATCAGGCAATAATTAGTGTCATTCTGTCTCCATCCACCCCTCAGAGTTAAGGGCGTGAATATTTGTATAATGAGAGACTTTTTTTCTATCCATATAGTATATAAAAAACGTAAGTTAATTATAATTACATTCCACTAAAGACTAAATAAGGGAGAAATTGTTTCTTCATCGTGTTATACAGCCTTAACAAAATTAGAGGGAAAGTTTCATTTCTCTCCGACTTAATAATGGACTTTGTAAATTAGTTCCTTGTTCAAATAACTTTCTTGTATTTTTATTTACTTTGCGAATTTTATTTTTCTGTTAGTCTAAAAGAAAAATCTCTTAAATTTTCATCCCGCTTTCATTATAACGTTGAAGTTATTAATCAACTTGCTCGACCTCTTTTGTCTTTCTTAATATTTATTATTTCGTTTTGAGCAAAGAAAATAACAAAGGAAACGCGACATTGAAGATTAACTATCAACTAAAGGACAATCTATTTGAAAAGTTGGAACATTTACATTGCGGGTTTTCCAAAACCGATAAAATCCTATCTAACTTCGTGGCGTTTAATACGAGTAGCTAGTATTTTAGTTTCGCATAGAATTTCCTTGATGTATTACTCGAATGGGTAAAAGTTCGGTAACATTTTTATTCAGATGTGACTTTTGTAGAGATGCGAATTGAGACATGCTATATTATGTGATTTAAATACAAACGATTATATAAAAAAGTGTTTTTAAAGCTTTTACTTTCCATAACCGTTAGTATATAGAAGAAAAAATACTTTATATTCCATCTATATTAATATTCTAAAGAGAAAAACTTTGTATTTTAATATTTTTGTTTGTATTGAAATATCAAATAATTATTATTTTGCAATGTTATAGTAGTAGTAGTTCGACCCATGATGGGCTCCATTTTCCACAACTCCATGACTAGCGTGTATTTTGCGTGACTTCACACATTTGCATTGTTGTAATAATCATAAAATAAAATGCAATTTTCATATATTTATTTATAATCTTTGCAAGAAACATTGTTTCTATCTTATTTTGGTGACTTTATTATTTAGTAAGATTTCTTGTATAGTTAGCTCTAGGGAAATAAAGAAGGTAAACTAGTAAAGGAAGGAAATTTTATAAAACTTTGCTACTTAGAAGCACTAGGGACAGCTAACAAGATAATAAGTCTCCGCCGCTGTAAACACGAAAACGTTGCAGTCCCCGCTCTTCGCCACTCGTAACTTGCGGACTATTGTTATAAAGAAACTGCAACAAACTATATAATTTAATATAATAAAGATAAAGTTACAAAATTAGTACAATTCTTAATAATTTTAAAAAAGATTTTTATTCAATAGTTTTTTTTTGTAATTAAAACTGAAAACTGTAGATTTATTTTCCTAAACATTATTAGCTTTTACGTTCTGAGAGAAAAGGTGAATTAGGTTGACCCGTAATGCATTTTTTGTATTATGTTACAAAAGATATTTACCCGACACTCTTACGGTGAATGAAAACATCGTTATGCATGCACATATCGACGTAGAAAATCAAAGATATGTGGAAAGTCATGCAAAATACGCGCACGGAGCCTTTTTTTTTATATTAAAAAGTGGCAAACGAGCAAGCGGCCACTTTAATTCGCTGAAATAGCGAAGCGACGCTGCCCATAGACATCTACATTTGCAGATGCGTTGCCTACCGTTATTCTTCGGAGGAGGAGACGCACAGCAAGAGGATCATTCCTCTCCCTACGCGTCCCCTCCACCGGAAAATCCACTTCCTCTTCCTATCATTTCCTTATAGGAAAAGGATAGGAAGGGAAAGCGGATTAAAAGTTAGTCCTCCGGCACCACACTCCTCAGACGAAACACGGAATTGCTTCCATTTGACGCCCGTTTTCTGTGTGGTCGTGGTATTTCACCGGGCGAGCCGGACAATTCGTGCGAAGATGTTAAAGCGGGCTCTACCACTGTTAAGCCTATCATGGGTCGAACTACATCTAAATATATTTAAAAATATAAATATTATATATTCAAGAGATAAAAAACGAAAAAAAATATTACTTAAGCATAATCTTTACATTGTTTTAAACTAATTTTGTGACTTTATTATTCACTTCCTGACAAATTATCACGGTCTATTAAGGAAGTACATTTACAATCAAGGGAAAGACAAAATCCACTCGCCCATTAACTTTGTCCCAATAACAAATAAAATGAACATGATAAAGTACTTAAGATTTTTCTTGGAGACAAAAATAATTCTTTTTGCTTTGACGTTTTGACATTTATAAAAAAATACGATTTTTATCTTTTTTCCTGTTTCAAAATAATTTTGAATTTACTAATTTTTATGAAACTGATAATGTTTTATTGTTTTACTTCTTAGTTTCTAAATAATCTAGCTTTCTAAATGCAAAATAGTCATAACAAAGTCGGTTAAAAGTTTCACGGTTGCAGTACAAACAAATCTTCATATTTTAAAATGTAATCTTCTAGGTAAAGGTTTTATTAAACTATACTAACTAGGGTAACATGATGACCCGGAGTGGGCCTTGGACTCAAACAAGAAATCTCGCCATACTTGGTTCGCATACCAGGTTGGATCAGGCCGTTAAATTGAATTAGTTAAAAAATATCTAAGGGAGCTCCACGTCCGCGATTGGGTCGGTATGGCGCGGGATCGCCAAGTATCGAGTTTTTAAACGATCAATTTAATTTAAAATAAAAAAATGAGCTTCAAGTACAGAGATAATATGTACCTACCTGAGAAATTTATCTGAACAGTCTTACGAATTGCTTTTCAAAGTTCATTTGATTGCTCACGATTTGTTCCGTTATACGCAGAGAACCATAAAACGATTATGAGGTAATAGAGCGGGACATGAAAGAAGCAATAAAACGCTATTTAATTGACTTTATGGTTACAGATTAGTCCTCTGATGGCCGTAATACAAGTTCTCACATTAAACGTATCCATATATCGTATCAACCACGTTAGTTTAGGTTTGCTTAAGATTAAAAACTTTTTGGTTGACACAGGTCTCGATGGCGTTAACAGGTTGATACTGGCTGATATGTAGCTGTAATAAATGTAGAAAAAAAAACATTGAATATAAATGTGTACTTAAAAATAGAGAAATAGTTATGACTTAAGTATCTATAACAATAAAAGATTTTCTTATATGTTTGGTACTTTTATTTACCAGTATTCAAGTATGTCTAAACTTGTAATGAACAATTTTACTTTTGGCGTTTCGTCCCTTTGTCTTGTTGAATTCCTTTAAAAAGTTTTCGACCTTTTTGTTCGTATTACGATGGCTTTATAATTACTTTGAAACTTTATATTCCATCCATTTACATACGTGGAAATCTTAATAAGTACTAATAAATTGAATTATAAGAAGCAATTACAACTTTTAAGAGGTTCTTTTCGTTTTAGGAGCGTTTTGAAGCAGAACGAGACACTTACTGCTTAATTTCAAAACGAGAATCAGCGTTATAACAGTTGTACTTTCTACGTTTGGTACATTCATAAAATGTATTCCAAAATACAGAACATCCTTGTTCCTGGTACTTCTTTTGATACATAATTTGGTCCAATGAGATCCCTGGTCTATCTTATTTGTTTCCGAGTGTCCTGCAGTATCGTATAATCGACGAATTATTGGTCCTCGTTTATAGTACTTTATACATTTTTTCGGAATAAAGGGGTATGACTTTTGTAGAGATTTAATCTTCAAAAAATATTATGTAAATAATCTATTACGTTTGCAACAATTCTTAAAATCATAAGACTAAGCCAAAATCCAATTACTAATCCACAGTTACTTTATAAAAGTAATGAAATAATTAATTATGACTGCGAAAAAAATGAGAAGTGTTTTGTTTTACTTGAAATTGAGTCCCGTATTTTAATAGGATTAGTCTAAGAGCTTTGTCTCGTTCGCAGCGTCGGATAAACAATAGAGCTCTGTGTACACAATGGGAGACTGATGCTGACTATTTGTTTTCTTTACATTTTATCTCCCGGTCACATTTCAATATGAGCAAGTCGTAGTTGCTATGAGTAAGTAGCCGACTTCTTACATCTACATTCAGATGTTATTAAGACCTATATCTTATCATTTATATCTAATAATTTAAGGTAAGTTTGACTAAACTTAGATCAAGTTATGACAAGTCTGTCATAACTCTTTAAATAATTAAATTTTAAGAAAATTATGCCCGTTCTCAGCAACGAACTCCTAAAGT
This sequence comes from Papilio dardanus tibullus, assembly GCA_013186455.1. Lineage (NCBI taxonomy): Eukaryota > Metazoa > Arthropoda > Insecta > Lepidoptera > Papilionidae > Papilio > Papilio dardanus. The sequence continues at coordinate 115,781 of QDHC01002118.1, forward strand.
AGTTTTAGATAGAGGTCTTTTTACTTAAGGGTCTCCCTAAATCTAACTCATACCTAAATTGATTTGATATCTAAAGTGAACCTTAACTGTTGGTGAAAGTAGTGTTAGGTGACATTTAAAATGTATTAAGGGTGACTCAAATTTAGGGATTGTTGGTAAAAACGGCCATTAGTTATGGTTATGGATGTTTAAACATGCAGTAACTTTTACTTTAATATTTGTAATATTTAAGCAAAAACACATAAGTAATTGCGTAGTATTTTAATTTATAAATGTAAATACATTAGTTTAAAACAGACGCAACTATTACAAAGTTCGCTCCTGAATAAATATTAACAGAATTTAATTTAGCAAATTCAAGCGCGCTTTTAGTACTACACCTGTGGGAGTTGTCAAATTAATTGGAAACACATCTGTGGTTATGTTCTGATGTATCAATAAGCCGACATGAATGACAAGACTATGTTTCGAGAGAATTTACATATTAAAACTTAATTAGTATCAAACATTAAAAAACATGCTAATATGTATTTTTATTAATTAGTTTGATGGTTTGAAGCCAAATTAAACGAGCCATGGAGAATACGTTCCATCGGGTAGTAAACGTTAAGTTACCTTTAAGTCAAACAAAATCAGTCTTTGAAAACATTTTTAGACGTTGTTAAAATGCCATGATACATGTAAAAACCCTAAT
>QDHC01002118.1:130689-141230 GCA_013186455.1 Papilio dardanus tibullus
CGAAGATGTTAAAGCTGGCTCTACCACTTTTTCGGAGATACCTTCAAACAAACAACCATCCATCGTAACTTTTATAAGTAAGATATAAAGTAAATAATATTCGTAACAATCGCATGCATAATTCTTATATCTAATAACTAGCTGTTATGCGCGACTTCGTCCGCGTGGAATTAATTAATGTAGCCTATGTTACTCGGGGATAATGTAGCTTTCTATTGGTGAAAGAGTTTTTGAAATCGGCCCAGTAGTTCTTGAGTTATTTCAATACATACAAAAATACAAAGCTTCTCTCTTTATAATATTGGTATAGATTTACATTTGTTTTAACCGTAGAGCTTCATTACAGCGAGTTCGCGATAAAAATATTGCTCCGTTATTTGCATGACATCGGTCTAATGAAGCCCTGGGGTTACTGATAAGAGAGGGTCAGAGATAAGTTCGGGTCAAGTTTATAATAACATCCATACTGACGTTAGAACGAGTTCATAAGTTTATTGAGCATCTTACAGCAAGGTCGTGCTTCGAAGAAATTAAAATGAACAAATTAATTTTGCTTGTTTTGGCGATTTGCGTCATCAGTGTGAGTACATTATTTAATATTAAAATCTTTATAAACGAAATTAACACCAAAATTAACATTTATAATGCATATTTAGAACAGAAATCAAAACTGATGGTTCATAGTTATCTTAGTGTGTCAATACCTTAACCAATTTTGATGGAATTTTCATCATTTTAGGGTCATCCATTTATCATATTTTCTACTTAAGTCTAATAAAATGTAATTTTTCATTGATGATAAACACATTTTATTTTTTTAAACATATCTAATTATTTTTAATGTCTAAAAAAATATTTATTGCATTTTAGGCACACGCATTCGTAAAGCGAGAAGTCCAAGCAGGAACCGGAGCAGCTGAGGACGATTGGCTGAAAGATGTACAGAATCAATTTCAGGCGCTACTTAGAAGTGCGCAAGGAAAAGCGGCAGAGGCATTCAACCCTGATGAAATTAAGAAAACCTTTAGTTCTCTTGTTGATAATTTTGACAAGACGGTAAGATATAAGCTACGTGTGCCTTATTTACCTATTAACACATTGTTGATCGGCAATTTTACCAAAAATGTATCTCATACCACCGGCAACAAAAGCGCATCACGACTTTATTCGTGGCCGGTCAGCAACGTTCGGCCATACAAACACTAGTTAATTTGTGACCGGTCAATAATGTGTTAAGATTGGAATTGTAGTAATTGATTGAATAATTGAAATAAAGAAGTAGTGGCCTTACACGAAACTTAATAATCTACCCATAAATCGGGTATAAAATGTAATCCAAATCAAGTATGTCTCAAACAAAATGATAGCCTTGGAACCATTAAACCACAGCTCTTTTTTTACATACGATACTTTATTTCGAATATTTTTACTCTAAACATTTCAACTATCAAAAGTCGTTGATAAAAAAATGTTTAGTTTACCGATAAATAATGTATCACGTCAGTGAATGAATGCTTTTTCATTCTCCTTTTGAATTAAGCCACAGTTTGAATACCACGCTATGCGGACGAATTATTCCAGTCTTTGGAGCACGCATCAAAACACGAAAAAAAAGTAAAAACTCCTCCGTTCAAATGAAAGGGAAATTCGTAGCGAAACGATCGAAAATTCAGCATAAAAGCATGAAAGCTATAAAGTTCTCTTCGACTCATATCATATATTCTTAGTTAACGTGTTATAGTGTGTTATAATATTTTTTTAATATTTTTTTACTGTCTAATGTGACTCTATTGAATTAAGTGAATATAAGTTTACAAAAAATATTTACACTGTTGTAAACATTAAGATTAACTACGTCATTAAGTTACATTCTTAATATTTTATGAATGTTCTGTTAAGCTAAAGTAACCTTTATTTTATTTCAGGTCAAAGACTTGAAGGCGAACACCGAAAAGCAGAATTAGAAAAAAAATATTTTAATCACACATTATATTATGAATAAACGTTAGTCTATTATTTTTATTACTTTGTATTGTACCATTACTGCTAATTCTATCTTCTTCATTGTATGTGATGTAAAACTTACTGGCCATATACATTTTGGCATCATCATCATCATCGTGCTCTTGTCAATATGGAGGGTTGTCACTGTACAGTCAAACCTGGATAAACAAGAAACCTCTATAAGCCAGAGTCATTCTATGGTCTCGTCGAGCTACCTCCATATGCGAAAACCTCGGATTAAAGAGAAACTTCTATAAGGGAGACAAATATTGTGGTCCCTTGAACTCTGGCTTATCGAGGTCCGACTGTATATACTGCTCCCCTTCCATGCTTCCCTATCAACCGTCATATCTGAATTCACCCCCTTCTTAGTATATCTCCTTTCACACAATTAACAATTATTAAAAAATCATTTGTTTCACAAGCAATACACAGGAGCCACCGGTTGTTGCATACAGAAAATAACTTACTTTAAGACTATTTCAAAAGCTTTATAAACAATAATAGTTTGGAAATGAACAATAAAAATTCAGCACAAGCGTTGGTAATGCTTTGAACGCTTCCCCTCTTAGCATATAAACTGCTCGTTTCAAAATTTTACATTTCAAAAGATATTTAAAGTCTGTAAATTCAACAATCATACGATAAGTAGTTTGTTTATTATCAAACAATGTAAGTATCGTTACTTTCGCAAATAATGTATAATTTTTAGTAGTCATCATATAGAGGTTCCAAAATCATAGTAGAAGTTCTAACATACGAGTAACAGTGACAGGCACCTTAGACATTTATAATTTAAAACCGATTCATTGCCTACTTGATGCCATGTCTAGATTGTCAACTGTTTTATTTAGATTAAAGTTGAGAAAACGTTTAAAACGTCTAAAGAATGTTAACAAAAGTAATGTAGTGTAAGTCCGTAGAAAGCTCGAGAGAAGACGGTCCGAGTAGCTCAAATAGGATCAGCTCGAGCTTTGTAAGGTGGGCTTATCGGGCAGCTGCCTCCATGCATATTAAAGCTGCCTAGACTCAGTTGGCGACTGGACTGAATATTCTATTAGACGATAAAGAAAAACGACGTTACACCAGTGTCCAGGTATATTGATCTTATAGGAAAATATTACAACACCAGCTTAACTAAGGCATCGGGAATTTTACTAATTGAAGTCTTACTTTAGTTTAATATTAAGTAGTTCACAGTGTTTCATATTTTCTATTCTTTTACTCGACACAAAAAACTTTTCAAATCATTTTTACGCTGTAAAAGAAGAACAGGAGACAACACAAAGATTGATAGATTTACAAAACTCATTCAAAGATTCAGTAATCGCTGCAGTACAAACTACTTCGTTCCTCGTTCGTAAAATGTTTTATTGTTTCTTGAAAACAACAAGTTCAAAAACAATTGTAGAGCGAGTGCAAGCCCGGCTACAGACGCTCAGATTTAACTGCACAGTTTTAACTTTACAGTTCGACTGCGCAGTTGAAGCTGACGTGTGTAGACAAAAATGTGAACTGTACAGTGCGGTTCCAGTACAATACAGGTAAACTGTACAATAAAAACCGAACGTTTGTAGAACTTAACTCGTTTTTATCAATCCTCAGTTATCCGCGCCGATGTAACGTACTTTGTTTCACCTTTAGCGCGAGATAAGTCGCCCGGCTCGTTCAATATGCATGCGGCCACGGTAAACCGGTCGGCAAAGCTTAGATCCTGTTGAAATGTTTTGAACTGCATAGCTTTGCGTAGGCATTGTTCCCTGTATAAGATTACAGTTTATACCAACATGCTAAGATTTTGTGTTAACATAATACAAGAGTTACGTTTATTTTCATTTTATACCACATCTATACCTTTAATCACTAATAATAATTTGTATGGATCGTCTAACTCCGTGGAATTATTAATATTAACAGGTAATGAAATCAAAATAACAGAAGTATGTGTGTAAGCATAATAATACGTAACAAAGATCTCTAGGGCTTGTTTTTGTACATTCTTTTCTATCGTTTTGCAATGTTACCCCTCCTGTGATGATAAGTTAACGGACAATTTGTTGAAAATGGACGTTGTGTTTGTTCAATCTATATAATTCTCGATCAATGTCATCAGAAGGAACGTAATCTCCGGGCAGAGACATATCGCAGGTGCACAGGTGTGGAAACGGTACTTTTGCGACTTGACTTGGAGACTTTCATGATATGAATACACGAAGAGAAACAATAATAAACATGGATGCTTTGTACGATGAAAAAATACTATCAATACTAGCTTCAAAAAACAGAGCATGGGTGGCTCAGGGGTTTACTTCTTAACTAGTAAACTGACCTAAGTTTAACTGCAGTAAGTCCCGAGTTCGAATCCCGCCATCTACCAACATGTTTTTCAATTTTCATATGTACATTTACCCGACGCTCTTACGGTAAAGGAAAACATCGTGATGCACTGAACATATCAGCGAAGAAATTAAAAGATATGTGTGAAGTCACGCAAAATACGCACCACTCGTGGAGTTGCGGAAAATGGAGCCTATCATAGTTCGAACTACACACAACTATTAAAAACAAACATCGCCTGTTCATGTATGAATATTTAGTAGGGTTTGTTATATTATAGTAAAAGTACTGAATCACATAGATTATTAAGACTAGGGAAATATTTAAAACAGTGAGGAACATCGGCATTAGGCGTCATAACATTAGACGATGATCCGTTGACGACGACGCGGAGTCCTTTATCCATTCGATCAAACCAGGGGTAAGCAGTAGGCTGGAAGTTTGCTAATAAGGCTAGCGTACCAAACCCTGTCAAAAGCCTTTGAGGTATCTAGAGAGACAGCAATGGCCTCCCCGTTCTTCTCTAGGGCCTCGCCTAGCAAGTGGGTGGCGTACTCTAGATGGTCTCCCGTTGACCGATTTCGGTGCAATCCATATAATTTAATGGTTGTTATTGTTTACTTCATTATGTAGTTTGAAAATCATTTTTAAAATTCAACTTTCACTTTACGCGACCATAGTTGCGTAACAATGAATACTATTTTTATTGTTATGTTGGTATGTGTGGTTAAATGATTGTCTAGTGCCAACAGAAAACTATCTATCTATATGATAAGCGAACAATCACGAGAAACTATTTGTATGAAAATTTGAAACGAGCTTCGAGGCACTGCATTTGAATGATACGATGGGAAAAATAACATTTCCTTTTCTTGTGCACTGTTTTTGATATTACTTTAAAATCTTGTTTATGTCTTACTAAATAAGTTTAACATAACGGTTAATAAGTAGCATCCTTATTCTTATCCTTATCCTTACATAGTATAAAACAATAACGCTTTTTTATGTTTGACCCTATATATGTTTGAATCTTTAAAACTAAGCAATGGATTTTGATCCGTATTTTTAATAGATAGAGTGATTCATAAGGAAGGTTTTCATGTATAATACATACTCAATATAGTAGAGTAACACCGACAATTTAGAGGTGTTTAATATGATGTCGTAAATTTACACATTTTTAGCGCTTACATTGCAAACGATGCAGTATTTAGTATCAGTGTTATACCGATTGAATGTCATTGTTGGTTTCATACATTTTTGTCGATTCCATCAGCGATATCGCCGGTCGAAAAGTACTTTGGGTAGTCACTCTGACGTAGTCACGTAAGACAGCTAATAATATTTATATATATTACTTTATTTTAATTAAACATGTACATTAGCAGAATGAAAACTAGTCTATTGTGCGTATTTCATTGTACCCGTATCCGGCCGGCTGTTAGTTTGTCGGATGTGGTTTGTTCTCATTTGTTACCATTTGTTCAATGTTGACAACTCCATTAGCCATCTCAGATGTGCTAACGACAGTTTGTTCTAGAACAATTATCATAATGAAGTATTATTTTACTTGATTAAGTCGGGTACAGACGCTCAGTTTTAAATGTACAATTCGACTGCGAAAGTAAAACTGACGTGTGTAGGCAAAACTGAGAACTGTACAGTTAAAACTGTTTAGTTACAAAACGGAACGTCTGTAACCGGCTTTAAAGGCAATGTATATGTTAAGCACTGTTCAGTTATTTTTAGATTTTTTAAACGAAGTGAAATGGTAAAGTGCTCCTAACAATAATTGGCAATTGTCAGGTCGTAGTAGTAAATATTTAATATAAGAAACATAATACTTCCTTTCTACGTTTTCGGATTATACAATTTTTGTCACACTTACATGACAGTGTAGTCACGAAAATCTTTCAGTTAATTCAGACAAATGTTTGTTGGAGACTTTCCACACATGTTCCCGCGCAATGTGTCTCTGTCTGAAGATTACAGAAAACTATGGAACCTATAAGTTACACAACTCTACTCTTTTTATGATGTCTGATATGGTTCATTGATAAGAAAAATATAGGAAATAAATTGGAAACTTATTATAGAGAGGGTCAAGCTATCTTATAAAGGTTTTAATACATAAGAAACAAAATACAGAATTTCTTTATAACTTTGGAGGCATTGGACAGTTTTGAACGTAATTATCACTGGAAATGTTTGAATTCTCCTGATTACTGACAAAACGCGAGCAAATTTTGAAATAAACATTATTTAAATGGAAATCACGTAGAGGTACTAAATGCTGGGAAACATTTAAATTAATTTTGATATTATTCGAAGTCACTACTGATAGTCATTTTTATAGCAACTTCTGATAATCTGATTAATATCGTTACAATGAAATTGCGACTTAAACCGTTTAAATATTTGCCTTACTTGATTTTATTTGATTGAACAACACGTTATATACTTTGTAACAAATATCCTTTTTTATATTATAATGTAGCAAACGAACAAACGACCACCTGGATTTGCTGAAATAGCGAAGCGACCGCTGCCCATAGACATCTGCAATTGCAATGCTTGCCTTCACTTAATCTTCGGGGGCAAGACTATAATTTCCCTTTCTATGCGTCCCCTCCCCCGCCAAGTCTACTTCCTCTTCCCATCATTCCTTTTAAGGAAAAGGATAGGAAGAGAAAGAAGGCCTCCTGCACATAATTGCCATGGCATAATTATTGCTAATTCATTTTTATACAATTTGATGTAATATAAATTAGCTTTTATTTTAGTCTGTTTTTGTCCAAGTTTGAATTTCCATTTAATCAGTTTAACGTAAATATCATAATAACGTTGATTTAACGCGTCAACCTTAATTACGGTATGCATATAGTTTCAAAGTTTCGATCAAAATTAAATTTTGTTGGCATGTATCAAAATTTAATCTTTAAAGGTCAGAAAGTTATGAATGTTAACTAAATATATTTGATATATTTAGCAGTCGGGTGTACGTAAAAGAAGTTTAAGGAGGAGTTCAGGAGAATGGTCTCGGTGGTCAGGGAAACAGAGGTTTCGGTTAACGTTCCAGTCCTAGGGGAATACTATAGTTCAATCATCACTAAACTACGTCTATAATCGTACCCAACACGCGCATCGCCTCTCGACGGCATGACGTCTGTCACGACTCTCAACATGGCGTGATACTCGAGACATCCATAGATAACAGACCATAGTCAATACTCTACAGTGGGTATGCACCAGTCTCTTCCCAGTAGGGAGGAGTCCTACATATCCATCGTGTCTTACCCCAAGGCATGGTGGTATGCATAATTGCATTCCCCTCTTTAAAAACCTAAAGTAAGTCAAATAAGAATTCGTCGAATAATATTCGATTATTTAGTACCATAGTTACCGATGCATTAATGAGTTTTAAAAAATTTCCATAACTAATCTTTATAACAACATTTAGTACTTATAATAAGTAAAGTAAGGGTAGGCCAACACGCTACAAACTTAGATAATCGGCTACAAACTCGTTAATCTTGTTTATAGTTTTAAAGCTTCTGTAAAGGCTCTCGAATGAACACATAAATTGCTATTATCTCGCTTTGTTTTGGTTGGTTGGGTTCTACCGTGGGTATAAGTCGGAATAAATTTTGTTACACATTGAACACAATATGTTGTTTTAAACTATGCAATGATAATCACATTTAAAAGAAAGATTAATCATTTTGATACTTTCTTTACGAACTTAAAATATTCTCAAGTTGGGTCGCTTTTGATCTTTACATTATCATCATAACCAGCTCACTAAACGTCCCTACTGAGGGGCGCGGAACCTGCCCCCTAAAGGACGACTAGGCCATAGTCGACCACGCTGGTCCAGTTCGGGTTGGTCGACTTCACACATATCTTTGAATTTCATAACCGAATATGTGCAGGTTGCATCACGATGCTTTCCTTCACCGTAAGAGCGTGGAGTAAATATGTACATATGAAATTCTAAAATCGAAAAACACATTGGTAAATGGCGGGATTCGAACTCGGGATCTGCAGATTACAAGTCAAGGGCTAAATCCCTGAGCCACCGACACTGTTTTGATCTTTTCCTATAAGTAAAAAGAATATTATAACTACGGAGATAGTAAATTAGTTAAGGGAACTAGTTCACTTGTTTCGATGGAATAATTGTACCAAAATCTGAAGTTGCTCTCAGTGAACATTAACTCGACACTAATTTATCTAATCGACCAATATAATCATTCTAATTGACTGAGCGTGTAATTGCAAAGTTTAGGATTACCACGCCTGACTGATCTGACAACGAAACAACGACAAATTAATATGTTCATTTTAAATAACATTATGGTATTTAAAAATTAAATGTAATTAAAAAAAAATATGTTAATAATTGAGTGATCAATACTTCAGCACCCGCTACAATCATGTTAAAGGAACAAATAAACTAAAAATATACATGTAAAGCCGGCTACAGATGCTTAGTTTTAACTGTACTGTACAAGAAATTTAATTTAGGTGTCACCATTTTTGTTAAATATCGAGGACTTGTCTGCTTAATTTTAACAAAATATGCTTAATATTCATACGTAAATTCCAGTTGTCACCTGAATTCAAGATAATTTACGACTTACCGCAGAATTTAACCGTTATTTATCGGTACTAAATAAAATTTACAACACCGCGGTTACATGTAAATTATCGTTATGTAATTTAACTATCTTTAAACGCATGTGTTTACCAAGTTCCGGAGATTGAATAACCGGAACTCATCTTTTTCCATGTTCTTTTAGACTGTAGACCACTAAACTGTTGCCCGAGTACACACAACACAAACCGGAATAACCGCAAAACATAATTATGTCTACTTACGTTTATCAATAAAACTAAACGTGCCGACGAATCCCGTGGCGTTGTTTTGTTTTGATCCCGTGTGGAACTCCAGCACCATGGCCTGTCCCGGCGAGTAGAGCGCGGACGGCACCTCAGACCTGCTACCACACAGCTCTCTCGCCCACGCCGAACGCTCGTTGATCCCGCCAGGCGGGCCGGGGCCTTGCACTTCCCAGTAGACTTTCAAGTAATCACCACGAGCGCAACTAGAACAAGAGATTTTCATTACACTATTTAAAAAATAAAATATATATTTGACTTGGTCCTTAAAATATATTTTTTTGATGTATTGCGTTATTAAACGATCTTTAATTCGACAAGATTCTACTACATTTTTTGCAGTAAATATGCTAAAAAATATATAATTTAAAACATATTATTGTAACGTCATTATAGTTTATTATAGTATAACAGAACGTAGGCAAATTCTTTTAAAAAGCTTTAAGTTAATACCCGGCAATCTATCTTTATTCCCAATAGATGTAACAATAAATTAAAAATGTATTTCACATGTTATTTAATGACTAGAGCACAAATAGTGCAATTTAATATAGAAAAGTTATGGTATTGCTACGCTGTATTGACGGTAACACGATTACCTCAGTGGCGGAGGTAATCTCGGCGTCTGGCAAACGGCTAAAAGCGCAATATTTTAAAATGAACAAGCATTAGTGTCACGCGACGATGCTTTATTGAATGTCGAGTGCGAAAAGATGCTTTAGTGGCTTCATTTTATGAAATAATGTCTTGAGCTTCGAGTAATGTTTTACAAAACGTTTATACGATGAAGTAGGCTCGACGGCGGTGTCGTAAATTATTTTATATCCAGGAATATAAGAAAGTCATGTGACAAGTTACAAATTAAATTGCTTCATGCCTATAAAGCAGCTACAGACGAGCAGTTTAAACTGTACAGTTCGACTGCGCAGCTAAAGCTGAAGTGTGTAGGCAAAACTCCGAACTGAACAGTTCAAATTGTGATGTGTACGTCAATTTTACTTCACAGTTTTGACTGTACGATGCAGATCGACTGCACAGCTAAAACTGACATGTGTACGAAAAACTGCGAATTGTACAGTTCGACTGTGCAGTTCAGATTGAGCCGTGTACGTCAATTTTACTGCACAATTTTGACTGTGCAGTAAAAACTGTGAAGTTAAAACTGAACGTTTGCAGTCGGCTTTATGAAAAAAGATGTGCTATTGTAAAAAGTTTAAAATATACATTTAAATAAATCAAATTGCTATGATTTTAAAACGTAAAGTTGCTGTCGTAAAAATTTATTTGATTTCAAATTA
>QDHC01002120.1:9118-39118 GCA_013186455.1 Papilio dardanus tibullus
GAGGCGGGTGGAGGCGCGCGGGCCGGGCGCCGCCCCGGCGTCTCCGATGGCGTCCCGCACCGCGCCGCGGATGTTCAGGATCGTGTCGCCGGTCTTCACGCGACGGGATGTCTACCGTAGTGGCACAAAACATCGTTAGCTAATTAAACGATAACTTCGAATAATACTTTATGGGAGAATTTTACCTTAGTTGATTTGTCCCATTCTTGACTCCGTTTAATTCTTTCTTGATTCGCTTTTGTTTCTTCTGTGTTGTCGGCTACAGTTTGAATGATTGTATCCGCATCGTGAGGAACGCCCTTGTCGACATCCTCATCTTCCACGGTCGCTTCATCGGACGTAATTAAAACGGAATCTTTTGCATTCGTGCTAAAGTCGGGAGCTATCAGTATGCCCGGATCGTCTTCTTTATTTTTTCCTAAAGTAATTAAATTGATTTCAGAATTCGTATTTTCTTCAATAACTTTCTTAGCCAATAAATCATCATCATCAGGTACAATATTATTTACTCTGTCAGCCTCATTCAGGTTGTCCTCTGGATACTCGTTTGTTTCTCTTACAGTTCTAAATTCGTTTTCTTTGGACGAGTCATATTTCGTTGAAGTGAAAAAGCTGATATCCTCAGATTCATTGTCACTGTCTCTGGACGTTTCAAAAACATCGTTATCTTCCTGATTGTTAATTAAAGAAGATTTAAACAAATTCTCTTCAGGATATACAGGTCTAAGGAAGGGTATTTCTTCGATATCTGCTCGAGCAGAATTTTCATCGTTGTCAATACTATATCTTAGATTAGAAACGACATCCGTATCTTTCGATGCATAATTAAGAAATTTTGTATTTGACTCTTCTGGAGTTACTTGTATATTACTCTCTTCGATACTGGTCTCAGGGTCGTATGCTATACTGTTAGATTGTCCTGTCAGGTCGGAGCTGTCGTTGGGCGAGACATCTTCACGTAGGAGGGGGTAGAGGGGGGCGTCGCGGAGGAGTTCCGCGGCTTCTTCTAGAGGAGGCGAGCGCTGCGAGCTGCTGCGCTCCGCCGACAGGAAGGGAAGGAAGCCTGCGGACAAAAACATATTTACACATTTGATATAAATATTTAAAAAATAAAGAAAGACTCAAAAATATGAGATAGAAATCATTTTAAACTGCGGCTGGAGTGAATGTAAAAGTCTGAAATGACAAACGTATTCAATTTTCTCTGGAGACAGTGTAAAAAATCAAGTTAACACAATCGCGTGACAATCCGGCGGCGCTGTGGGACAGCCGGCTCGGCTGAAGCGGCTGTCTCATTACGACCGCGCACTTTATAAATAATTCGGTCGCCGGCCCACAGCCCACAGCCCTCAGCCCTCAGCCCTCAGCCGCGACATTTGCAATGCAAACCGCTTCGTTAAACATCACATTCATTTCAAATTACAGCTCCAAAAACTCTCCGAGGAGAAGGAAGCAGACGGAATAAAAATGTATATTCATAAAAACAAAGTCGGGAACACATTACCGTCTTATCGAGGTAGCAATTTTACTTTTTCCTTTTGTGTTTTTTTGAATCCTTGCGGCTTGCGACTCGAACGTGTACCAGATAAGGTATCGGGGCGTCGTGCGGAGAAGAGTCGACCTTCGTTCAAAATACTTTGATATTATCATATTGATGGAGCGCGGGCCAATAAAATCAGCTTTGCATTATTCATTAGCCGCCGGAGCCAAGTTACAGGAAGTCGGCCCGCTTTGATGTTTACCTTATTTAGACCTCGTTGCTTTTCATTACCGGTTTATGTTTTTCATCAAACAAATACATTGTCAGAGAAATTGATGATGAGACGTGTTTTATTGTATGTTATCTTGCAGCTAAATGATGAGCAAAAACTATTTCATTACAATCATCAAACTAAACACTATATTTTGTTCGAGAAATAAACGTAACCAGCAGTTTTATTTGATGTTTCATTTACTTAAGAAATCAAATTAAGGTTGATTAAATGAGAGTTGGTTACCATTTAATTTGTTATTCAAATAATTGAGGACCGTGATCGAGGTCTAATGCAAGCCGCAAGGTCGGAGCCCGTTATTGAATATGCTAATGTCATTGGCATTGGATTAGTCAACTTCAAATTAAGGCAAATCCTCGGAGGCAATTACATCTCGTACAATGTACGTAATACTAACATTATTAATGAAGATTATCTGTATTAGTATACAAGTTAATCATAACAGACTGACAATATAAGCTACCACTGACGCCTACATAATGCTGCTGTCAGCTGCGGGACATTGCGATGCACATTTGTCTTTCATGTAGAGTTTCCACATCTGCACGAAACATATCCTGTTTGAAAATAAGTACCGAGATATTACCATCTATGACGAGAGAAAAGATATATCTCCCGCCCGCCCTAAGTCAGCCCTAAGTTAGGGGTTACTGATTTAAAGAATCAACCACACTGAGACTTCTCAGGTATATGTAGATCATGATGTTTTCCTTCACCGTGAGAACTTCGGGTAAATGTGTATGTGCTCCCATTAGCCAAAACTATCGCAGTCCGCGGGGACTCAACTTTGTCTATGATCCGAGATATTTGTGTTCGGGTAGCTTCATGCACTCGGGACCGTTTGCGCAGCGCAGAGACGATTATCTTTTATTTGATTAGAAAACGATTCTTTGTTCAAATTGCTTGTTTACGTCCCCTAACAAACTCGGGTACAAAATAATTACACAAGCAATGAAATATAGATTAAAGATGATTTTTAAATCACTCTTTTTTATTAAGTAGCGTAATTATTTTTCATTCATGTTTTATGACGCGCGACGTCCCGATGGGGGCTCGCCCGAGGGGGGCATAGCCGAGGGGGGCGTAGCGGCGTACGACGTCGGGTCGTCGCATTATGCAGATTGAAGCAAATTCGCTTCATTAACATTTCCTGCAGGTAGCGGCCTCGAACCGACGACACTATTAGCCACTCCTTTATTATCTTTATTATTCTTTTATACCGATTACCTTATTCTTTGCAGACTTTCACGGAAACTCATTTTCAGAATATCGAGTTTTTGATTACGAAACGAAACTGATTGACTTTGGAATACGATACTATAAAAACTCGGGAAAGACGAATAGAATATTCCTCGATACAGATGCAACAAGAGCTCGTTTCAAACGAGTTTTTCTTGGAATTTGTGAGCACAATTCACAAAATTACATGCACATTGCAGTCAGCTCAGTTATCATTATCCAACTACAGTAAATACTCCTAGTACACAGATACTACATCATGTGACACCCCCCCCCCCCCGCAGGCTTCCACCGTCGCAATGCCAGAGCGAGTCCCGCCACGGCCGCCTTGATGTCCTGAATCGCTTACAGCTACGTAACAACAGACTGCTTTAGTAGACTCCGGTTGTTATTAGCATGTCCGTGTCATTTGCAGGTCTCTGCTTGAATAAAATACTTTGGATTATTTGTTTTTTTTTTTTATAAAAAGACGTAGTTTAGATATCTCAATGACATTTTCTATATTGAAAAACCATGTAATCGAATCCACGTTCGTGTCGTATCAAACGTAGTCCCTGTTCACGTTATTTAATAAAGTCCGGATGACAGAGGGCGCGGGGGCGCGGGGGCGCGGGGAAAGGACGTGACCTGGATTTGTTGTCCTCTGCACACACCCGATGAAAACCTTATCACTGAAAGAGGCTAAAGTACATAATCAGGGCAAAATGGATACTTCTTAAAACTTTTGTTTTTTTTATATTATAAAGTGGCAAACGAGCAACCGGCTACCTGGATTCGCTGAAAAAACGGAGTGACCGATGCCCATTGACATATGCAATTGCAGATGCGTTGCCTACCCTTAATCTACGGAGGTGGAGACGCACAGCAAGAAGATAATTCCTCTTCCTATGCGTCCCCTCCCCCGCCAAATCCACTTTCCCTTCCCATCATTTCATCATTTCCTTATAAGAAAAGAATAGGAAGGGAAAGTGGACTAAAATTAGGCCTACGTTGTCACACTTATCAGACGAAACACAGAATTGCTTCCATTTCACGCCTGTCTTCTATTTGGTCGTGGTACTTCACCGGGCTAGCCGGACAATTAGTGCGAAGATGTTAAAGCGGGCTCTACCACTGTTGAGTAAACCACGTATTAAATTGTATTAAAAAAAATAACCAAGTAATAAAAATGAAAATACTGTCACACAAACTGTCTCAGTTCGATTTTCCGATTGCATGCAATCAAATAAAGCCCGCAGCTCAAAGCAGCTCAGCGCAGCTTAGCGCTCGTGAGCCCCGCGCCGGAACACCCGCCCCGGACAACTGCCACTTTACATAATTTACAATAATACCAGATGTTGATTTGAAAGCCTTGTTCATTTATTAGTTAATAACTTTATCTTTACACTATAATTATAAAGAGGACTTATAAGGAAATGATGGGAAGGAAAAGTGGATATGGCGGGTGAGGGGACGTATAGGAAGAGGAATTATCCTCATGATTTGCAATTGCAGATGTCTACGGGTAGCGGTAGCTTTGTTGTTTCAGCGAATACAGGTAGCCGCTCGCTCGTTTGCCACTTTGTGATATAATAAAAAGGAAAACTTTGCATTTTGTATTGAAATAACTCAAAAACTACTGGGCCGTTTTCAATAATTCTTTCACCGTTACAAAGCTACATTATCCCCGAGTAACACAAGCTGTATTTTTAATTCCACGCTGACGAAGTCGCGAGCCACACCTATGTATTTGATATTATTACCAATGGTCAAACACTGGCTTTTTTGTTTTTATATATTTTAAACTGACTATTATTTGAGAATGATCGTTGAAATGAAACAAAAACAATCTGATCGCAACTCCTGAGTAATGCAGGACGCAGTCAGCAGTCAGCTAAGAGAATGGCTGAGATAAAACTGAACTTTCACGACCTACTTCAATTTTATATTCGTAAAAATGAATGCGCTAATAAAATGCAGCGTCGGATAGCGACGTAAAATAATACATAGTATGCCGCGTCTACACACATACATGCGCTACGAAGCGATTCGATAGGGAATATTTAAAATGTATTAATCTGACAATCACGTTCGATATCTCACACATGACAAGCGTGTGACTTATCGAATGTCATTGTGATTTTCATACATTTTTGCCGATTCCATCAGCGATATCACGAATCGAAATAAACTTTGAGTAATCCCTGAGGTCACCTTTGTCTGTTTCGTCTTAAAATACTATAAAATATAATCTTTGAAATCAAATTATTTGTAGAAACAAATTTAATACAGTTAAACCTGGGTAAGCGAGAAATCTCTATAAGCGAGGGCCATTCTCTGGTTACGATGAGCTACCTCCATAAGAGAGAAACCTGTGTAAGCGAGACAAATATCGCGGTCCCTTATCCAGGTTAAACTGTATTCAAAATTAAAATATAATTAGTAACATCTCCTTATCTAGGCTCATACGATGCTTCTCTATCATGCTAGAATTGAATGTAACTGTGCAATGATTGGCGACTCAGCTGCGAGACATTAACGCCTCGTCTGTTACGATCACTGGAGTGGAACGTTACATATATGTATTGTACATACAAATCACATATGCATACTATATACACGTCAATATTTCAGTAACATTTGTCATCTGACCTAAATCCCAGTGGAGAGATACGACACGTAGCTTGCAATAACTCCGGTACTCGTATCATCGATTTGAATCGCTGTATGTTGGTCAGCCAATTATGTAATTGTGTTAAAGTTTAAATTAACGATATGAAACGAATAATTAATCTACTGACACAAAAACGTAGTTTGGTTTTTATTCCATTAAGTAATTACGTTTATTATTGTACTAGTTTACGACCCATAACAATGATGATCTCTTTTTAATTTGTGAAACTTTAAAGTTGGAACTATTAATTATTAAGTTAAATAAAGGATTTTGTGATAAATCTGTCACGGATTATCTAAATAATTTTAATTTAATAACGCAAAAGTTATAATTCGCTGACAGAGTTAGTGAGGTCTTAGCGGGATAGAGTATTAAGTGCTTTGATAGCTAAACTATAAACCAATCTGACAACTTATAATTTGAATAGAAGCGGTGTTTCTCGAGTTAAATCGCTTTATTATTATTATTATACGAACAATATTGTTTACGTAACCGATAGATTATTCTAGAATTTATAATATGTAGTTGGTCGAATTTACTCATATCTTTGAATTTCATCGCCGACATATTGTGTAGGTTGCATCACAATGTTCACCAATAGAACTTCAGGTAAATAAGTAAAGGTGATGGTCAAGTGTCGATTGAGATGATGGAAGATAGATTGATATGGAGGACAAAAACCTGTCTTCCAACTCCTCGGGAGTAAGATCAGGACGGGAAGCTGATGACGTAATTTTTAAGACTTCAAATAATCGATGTTTTATAAAAGAAATATATTGCAAAGTCTCAAACTAATCGTGTCTTAGATCCCAGAGGACACGGGGGGAGGTGGTGTGAGGTGAGAGGGGGGGGGGCTGAGTGAATACCTCTCTAATAAGATTGTAAGTTTAACGGCAACGCAATTTATAGAGCATTCAATATCACAGATTGGCCGCAACTAAACCATTCGGACACCATTGAAAATGAACTCGCTTGTAGTTCAATAAAACTTTAATATAGTTTTTAACTAGTTGTTTGTGTAGATAATTAAGAAGGGATTTGAAAACACGTGATGGACAAGATTTATTCAATCTTCTACATCTATCTACACTATTACTCGTATATAAAACAATAACGCTTTTTATGTTTGTTCCTATTTATGTTTGAATCTTTAAAACTACGCAACGGATTTTGATGCGGTTTTTTTAATAGATAGAGTGATTCATAAGGAAGGTTTATATTAACTAGCGACCCGCCCCGGCTTCGCACGGGTGCAATTATTATTATTATGTTATATACAACGTTCACAGATTATCTATAGTTTATTTAGTATTAGCATTGCACCCGTGCGTAGCCAGGGCCGGTCGCTAGTTATAAATAATGGGTCAATTAAAACTTTATGTAACAATTTTAATTTAAAATCTACATTGTGTCGTATGATGAAAGACAAAATACTCGTCTGCAGTTGTCTGACAATTCTTCGTCTTCTTGTTTCCTTGTCTGATAATTACTATCTCTGAGAAAGCTACAATTTATTTCAAACTGTAATGAACAGAGATTTTAACATTTGCATTAAAGCAGCGACTTTTTAGTTTAAATTATAAAGACACAAGTTACAGTTTAAAATTAAGTTTTGAGTCAAAATAAATTAATTTGCTGTTAAGTTCGAAGTACTTATATTAGTTATGTAGAAAATACATTTCATGTAATGATTATTAGGACCTCATTTCATCTGATATTTACTTATTCCTTAAGGATTTCAAAAAGTGTTTTTTGATATCAACACTTGCGCCAAGCGATTCAACTCTCTTCGTCTGCTACGCGCTACACGCTACGTTGCTACGGCGCAGACTACGCCCGTAGACATGTGTTACGATAGGTTTAATTTAAACTGAAAGGTAAGTTTATTTTTACTTACATTATCTATACTAATATAAAAAGGAAAAGTTTGTATATATTGGATAATCAAGAACTACTGGACCGATTTGCAAAAAATCTTTCACCATTAGAAAGCTACATGGTCCTCGAGTAACGTAGGCTTTTTTTTAAATTAACACAGACGAAGTACCGGGCAACAACTTGTAAATTGATTCTCAAGCCTCAGTAGAGAGTAATTGATTTATTATTTCGAAATATTTAAAATCTCGTGATTGTCGAATTACGAAATTGTCACTTCGAAGTTAATTGAGCAAATGCAAAAATAAATCCCATCGTGCAGTAATTGCTGCGCTGCGGGACTGCACCAAATGAAATGCATCACACGAGAGCAGTTTTAGTGCTGCTATTATTCTCCAACGAGCGGAACGATTGCTGTCTGTGTGTGTGTGTTGTTAGTTAACTCGAGCGTTTACTGAAATTGTAATTTGAAATTATAAATTAAAAACGTAGAGTAATTAGATCCAGTCCCAGTTTTTTCGTGTACAGCACATTAGTAGAGAAATATGCAGTTTTAACAAGTAGGTAGCAGTTCTTAATTTATTGTTATTTTATTAAAAAGTTGTAAGGACTGGAAATAATAATTGTTGCGTAGTTTTGGTTTAATTGTGGCTCTGCAAGTCCGTCCACGCTGATTTTTTAAAAAAACCTTAGTAAGTAGCCATTGTGTTCTTGCAGACTGCGTTCCATCCATCCAAACTGTTGCTTTTATAATATTAGTAAGAAGTAAGATGGTAAGTTGCTTCGTGTTAAAAATGTATAAAAAAGCCAACTGTTTTGTAATATGACCTTTGAGATATATCTGTGACGTGTTGGGTGTCACGCAGCATTTGTGACGCCGAGCACGTAGCGCGCTGCTCCGCGCTCGCTGCAAATCTTATAAGACAGGAGCCGCCGGCGCTCGGACGCTGTATTTTAACGAACTAATCATAAGATATGTTGATCTCGTAAGATCTCGTATGAATGATAAACAGGAACTATGAATAAGGTCTTAGCAGCCGATCAATTTTATATTAGAACTAGCTGTGGTACGCGACTTCGTCCGTTTCGAATAAAATAATATAGCCTATGGTACTTTCCAATGGTGAAAGAATTTTTGAAATCGGAAGTGTAGTTCTTGAGTTATTTCAATACAATCAAAAATGCAAAGTTTCTCTCTTTATAATAGTAGTATAGATAGGAGGGGGGGGGATCTACTTTTAATGACTAGGTTAAGGGAGGGGGGGACAGAATTGTAAGAAATCTGCTTATGTAATGCCTGAACGACCCCTCACGTGCCGTATTCACATGCCCCTGTGTGTGTACTCTGTTCTTTTATTCGAAAGAAAAGATTCTTCCAAAACAATTGTTTCGGTAAATAACCTATTTCAAGTAATCTGTTATATCTATTACAAGCCTTTTTGTGGTTGAAAGAAAAATCATGTAATTTATATGAATATGTAATCATAATGAAAATAACAGATTTTCATTACGTTTCTTTTTCTTTTAAATATCTACATGAATATTTGAGCTACTTTCACTAATTGTTTCATATCTCAATGAACAAGAAAATAACATTCTACGTTACTGCTTACTCTGTTCGCAAATACAAGGAGTATTTTAGACTTAATTTTCATACAGCCAAGAAACACATATTCCCTGAAAGGCAACAGATGTTGGATATGTTACAAATTAAAGGATCTCCAATATAGCGGAGGCTCCGGCGGCGCGCAGGCACGCCTCAGTGACGGCGGCGGACAACTGGGGCTCACGATATTGCTCCGAATAAGGTTCCTCTCGAATGAGCTTATTGAATGCTTTCAGATGGAAATACGGACGCGATTTGATGCTGCATGATTTTGTAACTTCACAGATAAAAGAATACGGATTGTTTCACAAAATATAAGGTTTTCAAGCGTAAAAATGGATGAATATTTCAGTTTTTTTCTAAGATTATTACCATTCTTTTGACGTGTAATAATTTATGTCATGATAATGTAATAAACAGCTGCGAACAGCTTGTACAACTCGTTGAACTATTATAAAGTAAATTGAACAATGAACGTCGGCAGCCTCGTGTACACACGCGGGACCAGTTGAGTACCTCTCCTAGCCCCCCCCCCGGCCTCTGTCAATACACCTCAGACGAGCCAACATCTTCGAAATTCAATTCTACATTTACACACTTTACACACATAACAATAATGTAAATACACTTATGTGTATAAATATGTATTTCAACAAGTTTATATGCCATCGTTAAAGCCAGTAATAATAGACATAGACGTAGCTCACGCCCCCCCCCCCCCTCATACAAATTCAGCTATCTCTATTATCCAGTGTACGTCATCCATCATAGGTCTATAGAAAGCCTGCCTGTGCTCTAATCAAGTCTACCTACTAAAATGATTAACAGCTAGCTAGCAATTTCCATTAAGCCAATGTACTTAAGTAAAATTACATCATGTAGATGACAGTATTAATTAGGTATAATAAAGGCAACAGAGCCAGACCTGATCTACACGATTTATGCCCGCACTGTATTAACTGCCTCGAGGACTAATTCAGGGCTGCCACTATGATAATAATACGTCTAATATTATAAAGAGAAAAGATTTGTGTATTTATAGTAAATAGGCTTAGGAACTACTGGACCGATTTTATAAATTCTTTCTCTGTTGAAAAACTACATCTGCGGCTAGCATAAGCTATATACATATTTTTTACATTCCGTGCGGAAGAACTCTTAGGCATCGACTAGTAATTATTATTTATTCTAAATAATCATTTTAAACGTATGTTAAATCTATATCCATTTATCTTTTCAATAGCAAACTAAATATTTGAGCGAGTAAAGTGTTACTTGAAAACAAATAGAGTGAACATGTTTGTTAGAAGATAGATTAGGGTTGTCAACTCGGAAGGAAGCAGTAATTGCGTGTACACGAAGTGACGTCAGTCAGTGCTACAGAGACAGTTTAATTTGCAGTCGTCACCCCTGAGAACTGTGCACTGAGATGTATTACCTCCTCACTCGCTGTGTCTCTGTAATTTAGTCGCTTGAAATGGTTACTGTAGGTGCAGAAATAATTTAACAAAGAATTTTCCATGTCTTTTTACATTAGTGCTAACTTAGCAAGCTCGTCTTTAATAATTCAATCATCTGTTTAAATATTATTCGATAAGTCAATTTCGTTTGAATATAATTGCTGATGTTTTAAAGAAAAACAGGAAAATGTCTGTGTACGTAAAAAAACAAAATGGAAATTACTAAAAGTTTTCCAATACTAAACATTTATGGCAGCCCTGTGCGTGGCGGGGTGGTGCGCGGGGGTGCGCGGGGGTGCGCGGGGTGCGGGGGTGGAATTCTGTTGATTGTGCGGATTAGCCGGCGATGGGCGCGACGCTGCCAAATCCTATATATCGGGAGGAACGAATCTGAACCTTGAATGCCATTGAAATAGTATTAAAATTTGGCCGACAAGGACATTCAGTGCGAACATATCCCGAATATCTTGCAATAAAATCGCTGGGAAGGCGTTCGGCGGGCGGGGCAGCGGGGCGGGGGCGACGTCTCCGCGGCACTAAACGAGTCTCATTTGAGGCGGTATAAATTCTTGTTTAGATGGCATCGGGAATTGGGGGCTCTTTTTCTCTTTAGGAATTCTGATCGAATTTATCTGTGTTGAGAATTTAATCAAACAAAATTTAACGTTCGGCAATCAGCGCCCCGGATAGCTCTCACTAACTCTTACTGCCTCCCCCTTACCACCTTCACCTCCTCCTGGCACTTTGTGTTGCCGACAATTTGTCTCGTATTCTTTTAGTATTTCAGTACTGAGAACAATTTTATGTCTAAACCTGTTATGTATGGAGACGCTTAATATTTTTGTATGTACGCCTTTAACTCAAACGAATGTAACGTAAAAGTTTTAACATTTGATATCAAAAATATTTTCACGAATCATAAACCCAATTATTCACGCATAAATCACTCTTTACGAGTATGAAATTAGTATCAGGGGGTGGAATGGACGGGGGAGAGACGGGGAGAGGGGAACAGGAGACAAGATAAACATCAAACTGAGCGGCGGCAAAAATTGCATCGTCACTGATGAATCCGGACAAAGCGCTCGGTTAGCGCTACGTCATTACTCAACGCGCGAGCTCTGAGCAATGAGCAATGAGCAGTGAGACACAGCTGAGCAACCACTCTTTGTGCTTAGCCAGCGGACTGCACGGACACGTCGTAGGGAAATTCGCTACGTCAAACTGTCTACGAAATTGCTACGACAATGTCATTGATATCGGCTACGCCGCTCTACGTAACGTCTACAACTGCTACGAAATTTGCGCTTCTTTGCTGCCTATATTTTTAACCTCATTAAAACGAAATAAACACTTATGTTTATTAATATTGTGCTTTTTATATACGGTACATAACAGTATATTCCTTTCTTACATTAAGTAATGAGATTAATAATATCTTTAAGTAGGATTGCCATTAAAGCTGATGGTACATTAACCAAACGCGAGCGCCAGTGCCCCCCGTGCCCCCCGTGCGGCCGTGCCCCCCGATCCGGCGTGGCGACATACATCAAGCCACTCACGCGAACAAGCCGCCATTAATCAAGGGATCATCTCTACTTAATTAAACACCAATCATGTAATTCCCGTTACCCGGAATACATCGCCCGGCCTCCGCGCGAGCCGTACTAAAGCAGTTAGGACAAACGGTTTTATGTAGAACAAAATGGGATAAAGGATCAAATGATTTCATTGTTTAATTAGCTTTAACATATAAAGGTGTCTTTTAATAACGATTATGACTGTACCCACTGTTTTACTTATCGTTTGTCCCTTCCCTCTGCTTTGTAAACCGTATCTAATCACAAGGTGTCCAGTTTACTGCAACATTAAGCTAGAACTTATTAACGCTAGATTACTGTCCAATACTATTTAATCATGAACGCTACATAAAGCTAATTGAATTACAAGACACTTGAATGAGAGACTTTTTTATCTGTAAGTCGTGGGGCTTTATACCGCTTAAGTTTTTATATGACATATAGCCGTACTATAAAACTTAAATGATTATACCACAGTAAAACTCCAAATTATATATAAATTTTGAGGACTTCTGGATTGTAAGTGGCGCTTACTTTAAGATTATTAACTTAATATTATAGCTACATCGAAGACAAAACATTTAGAGCGATCATTATCCTGCGAGAGTGAGAAGTGATGCTCAAGTGGGCGGAGTGGCCACGAGGAGGTCGCATGTGGCCACTCGGATAAGTGGCCACTCAGCGCACAGAGTGGCTACTCGTAGAGAGCGCTGACCGCTGTAGCTACTCTGTGCGCTGAGATTAGCTTTAATAGCTCTATCTTTACAAAGTATAGCTAAATTGAACTACGAAATTTATAAAACTAAAAAACTGTTTATCTTCGAACCTTGTTCTTTACTAAGTATATTTATTGTTCTCCAGAGGTCACGTAGCTTACAATTTTGTTACGTAATATAAGTATGTTTGTACAGATTGTGTGTGAGCGTGACGGACTGACAGGTGACCTTATTTCATATGAAATTCAGGTCGAAGCTTGATTTGATATTTTCCTTAACGAAACCCTCGCGTCGTCTTACATCGTGTGTTCACAATATCTCCGATGTGCCACCTTTAAGTATTTTTGATGGATAACGTGCGAAAATGTTTAAGAGCAAGTATTTTTAGCAGTCGCGAGGGATTTTTTTGATGTCGATACATAATAAAGGATAACATGAATATGAAATGTTTGCTATAAACTTTCTTATTGATTACGTTAACTAATAGCAGTAAGAATCAGATATATCTGAATTTGTCTCCAGTAACTTCAATGCATTGAAAAGCTTTTGATTGAACTTTGATATTTCTACAAAGCTTTGTAAGTTTTTAACTTTGTCTTTCCAACATGCTCGAGGTACGGTTAGTATAAAAATATAAAGGAGTTAAAAACTTGTTACAAGGAAACAACTAGAAAGCAAGTACTTCTACAATACAATAGAGGGCGGCGCAGCGCGACCGCAACTAGTTTGAAACAAAAGAACAAAAGTACATGTGTGCACCAAAGTTTTACACAACTTACATACTCGGCTAGATGCAATAGTTAGACAAGGAGGACATGACGTAAAGTCGTGGATATGACTAATGTAGGAGGGAAAGAGACGAGACTATGTACAGTTGACGACAACTTGTGAAAAGTTTCGCAGACAGAACTAATACTACGAATTTGACTAAACTGAACCGACGAGAATAGAACACTGATATAGTTCTGCAATTTGCTTTGCATATGAGATGAGATGGCTTGTGAAATGATAAATTATAGCAATTATTTATAAAACTTTAGTGTTAATTCGCTTGCAATTGTAGTGAAGCGGCTTATTTTGAAACACAACAAAAGATAATAGCTGTTTTAAATAAAAAGAGTCATAATATCAAACGTCCGCGGGTCGATGTTATATTCGTTGTAATTGTGGGTCCCGCGGCGACACTTGAAAACATTGAGACCACAATTTATAGCAATCGATGGCGACTAAATCATTTAATTCCCTCGACCGCTGTGCGCTGCGGCGCTGCGGAGCACTTCACATTCATATAAAAACAAATGAGTATTGTTTGCGTTGACTGATTAAGTTATAAAAACATACTGCTTTATTCCGAAATGAGAATCAGCGTTATTACTGTTGTACTTTTTACTTTTGGTACTGCTACATTCAAATGTATTCCATAATACATAACATCCTTGTTCCTGGTACTTCTTATGATACATAATTTGGTCCAATGAGACCACTGGTCTATCTTATTTAGTTCCGAGTGTACTCCAGTATCGTATAATCGACGACTCGGAATAAGGTGGATAAAGTTAACCACCGTTTGTTTTCTGGTTTTTCTAGATACGACCTTGTTCAATTTAGAAAACATAATTGGAGCCTTTTACAGTACTTCCAGTCTTATTTAATTGATTCTTCTTTTAAAAATAAGTTTTTAGTGGAATAATCAACATGAATGACTTTAAACGGTTCGTCTTAATTCCCTCGCTTCTTGCTTCTCTCCGGCTCACGTCCACAAGCCACGTAATTAGTTCCGTGACTGCCGACGCCCAAACAAACAAACACCTTATTAACCATTCCCCCCACTTCGGGTAGCTCCCCCCCCCCCTGCGCTCTACGTCACCGCAGAGAAAAGTTGTAACGCTTGAACTGTGACTTTTAAATTATTAATTAATTTGATAAATTTCAGCTTCGCAGTTTTAACGAAAACCAGAAACAAACAGTTATCTTCGTTGCGCAGGGAAGGGAAACAGATCATTCTCTTTCAGTAATAAAGTGCGAATTATTATGAAACTGTGCGGCTGACAAACGAGCGGGATATTGCAGCGGAAGCCGAGCCGATAATAGCCGAGGGGAAGAGATTTATATCGCTTCGTACATTCCAAACCGCGGACTATTTGTTGCTGGACCGTGACCGTGTTGCTGGTCGCTCAAAACATGTTTAAATAAGGCAATAGTAACAAATACTGTAACGTCACTAAAATATGTAACAGTGTGTTAAATGATAAGAACAGTTAAACTACTAATTCTATACAAACTTTGGCCTCTATTAAATAGAAAGCGGTGCGGCGTTTCCTTTAAAATGAGTTTCAGCTTTTAAGCCCGCTACAGACGCTCAGCTTTAATTGCACAGTTTTAACTGTACAATTCGAAAGTGCTGTTGAAACTGACTTGTGTAGGCAAAGCTGAGAACGGTATAGTTCGACTGTGCAGTTCAAATTGACGTGTGTACAGTTAAAAAAACTGAAAGTTTGTAGCCGACTTTAGTTATTACTAACGGATTCGTCAGACTTCTTTTGTTGTGCTTAAATTGAAACTTCCAATTAAATGTTCAAATTAATAAAAAAAAACTTTATGAAAGCTGTAAAGACTCACCAGTTAGAAGTAAGAGGTGCAGCGTTGAGAGGAGGCGAGGGCGGTGCGCGCGCGACATGGCGCGCGAGGGAGAGGGCGCGAGCGCGCCGCGGGGGGTGCGAGCGAGACGGAGAGAGGCGGGGCGGGGCGGGCGGCGCACCCGGCGCTCATCTCCACGGACGTTGCATCTGACACAAGCAACTGACATGAACACTAATGTCAACTGTCAAACAATAACATTAAAGTGTCACCAATTTAACTGTGAAATTATAGATGTCGCTATCGTAGTTTCAGTGGTAGTAATTACCTCCAATGTGCACAGTAGTCGGATTCTCAACATAGCGACCGTAGTTTATATTTTTGCCATTTTACAGAGTATAGATATTTATTTCTAACTTCTATTTACAATAAGTTAATAAGTTCACAGATAAGTTGATGGCACTTTACTAAAATGTTTTTACAAATGCTAAAAGTAAATTGTCATATATTTAAAAATCAATTGTAGTTTAACCCTACGGCTTCATTACACCGAGATCGCGATATAAACGGATTTAAGTCGACGCAAAATCTCAGCTTATATCGCGAACTCGGTCTAATGAAGCCGTAGAGTTAAAATTGAGAAACACGACCTTTTAGAAGACGATTAAAAATTAGATTGCAATAATAACAAGTTATTTTTACTATTGTTTACTTTAAAAAGAATTTTACTACAAGTTTCAATAATATCTTTAGTGACATAAAAAAAGTTAAAAAACATAAAGGAACAACGACATACGTATGGTCGTCGTAAAAACTCCGTTTATAAAGCTGATAACGAGGAAAAAACAAATGTGATGAGCATGTGTTTATTGGCAAAGAAACGTTAACGCGTGTGCGAGGAGGTCGGGGCAGAATGGACCAACACGCGCGCACAGACTGTCTACAGCCGTATCGAACCGAGCCCGGTGTCCCCCCCACCCCCCCGCGCGCACGGCACATAGGGTTATCACTAAAATATTTTATAGAATGCAAAATATCTAATATCGATGCCTACTTGCATAATTAAAAATTAAAATAGATAATCGTCACGTACCATAATTTTCTTTTGTGTGTCGACAATAAAAGCTAACGATTTTCTATCAAACTTACTTCTCACTGACTAATATTAGAAATGCAAACTTATAGATAGACGGCTGTTTAAATGGATGACCGGATCTTGATGAAATCTGGCGCAAATGTTGAGCACAGTCAGGAAGAAAACAGACGATTTAACAAGTTAAAGGTTTCGACCCATGATGGGCTTCATTTTCCGCAACCTCACGACTAGCGCGTATATTGCGTATAACTTAATAAGTTATTCCGGACGGAGTCGTAAGCGACACATAGTAATATTCATAATTCTAATGAAAATTACACAACCCTAGATAAGAAGCAATTGTGTTTCGACTGAAAGTATTCGGAGACCGAACACGATTACACGTGTGTGTGTGTGTCTGTGTGTGTGTGTGAGGAGGGTGCGGGGGGCGCGGGAGGCGCGGGGTGAGGTAGGAAGGGAGGGAGGGGGGCACGTGTCTCAAATTGTCTGCTATTTATTGCGGGAGGCAGTCGTTAGTCAACGCAACTTTACTATTATTATTTAAGATAAAATTCTAATACGATGTCGATAAAACGATTTTTTTTTCTATCGAAAATCTCTTTACTTGGAATTATTTTTTACTGAAAACATTTGTTTTCTTAAATACTTATTACTTTTATTATCAAACCTAGTAACAATTCTTATTAGACTTGTTAAACCTACACAAATAATGGAACGATCAGTTCAGTGTTGAAACTACTGCAAGTAAACCCGCATCAGAACTGCACTGGGACTGCACACATAACTAAGATGCAGTCGAAGTGAAGTTTACCTCAACAACAATACGTTTAACTTTAACTAAACATTATGAATTTATCTATACTAATATTATAAAGAGAGAAATTTTGTATTTTTGTATGCACAGTCAAACCTGGATAACCTAGAAACCTCCATAAGCGAGATAAATATCGCGCTCCTTGGACTCTTGCAAAAATTCTTTCACATTTAGAAAGCTTATCCCCGAGTAATATTGTCTATATTTAATACTACGACGACGTAGTCGCGAACACCTAGTTTCTTATTAGCACTAATACCTATATTTATACCCATTTTAAAATTAACGTTTCTTAACCGAGGATAAAGGTTTTTATGTTGAGGCAAATAAAATAATTTGCAGACAACCTGCACAGAGAAGGCAGCCTGCAGTCTGCAGCATTCCACTCAACACACGCGGACTCAGAATTTATATTTTTTATTACCACAACTAGTGCGTTGTTTATGTGTTTTTTAATTGATAACTAAATTATCAAGACTCATTTGAATACTATTATCACTAATCCGAAATCCAAATTCAATATACTAAAACCTTATTCAAATAAGGATAGTGTTTTAGTCGAGTCCTAAGTAGCAAGTATCCGAATAAAGGATTTACTAATCTACTCAATTAAAATGTTGCTGTTCGGAAACGTTTAGTTAATAAATTACTTACTATTCGACTAAAATACTATCGTAATGCTAACAAGGCTTTAGTAACGAACACCAGAGACTTAACTGCCCGATTCATTTATCCAAATAATTTAATATATTTTTGCTTTTTATTAGATTTATGTCGAAATTATTATTTAAAAGTTATAATTCTAAAATCAGAGAGTATATTTAACGATTTGAACAAACTTGTTGACAAAGTTGAATGAGGCCACTTGCAGTGGAGTGTTGGTGACTCGCAGCGAATCTGAACGAGCCGTCCTCCGGGACGAAATGCACTTCTGTCTACTTACACAATTTTATTAAATCATAAAATAAATCGGCCATTTCTATATACTATTCTTTCTCCGAAAAATATATTTTAACCTCCTTTCAAACACAAATTTCTAAAAATAAACCATTTTCACGAAAATCATGACAATCGTAAGTTAAACACAAGTAATAATAAAGTGGATACGACTCCCCTCCCTGCTGTTAATGTTACACTTGAGTGCGAGACATTTGCGGCCGGTCAATCGTTGTCTTCACGAGCGCACACTCGCGGCCGCGCACTCAACACTCGGGGGCCGCACGGATTTGCTCGCACATAAATAAGGATAAATCACCCCACATTCTACTCCCTGGCTCACTTTATAGCTTTGAAGTCAATTGTATTAGCAATCGCCGAATTTACGTCTTGTTGGAATGGCTTCCAATTACAGTATGTACCTATGGTTATTCGCAGAAAACAATTACAAAATATAAATCAAGCCTGTCTGTCTTGTAATATTTAGAAGTACGATTCTTGCTTAAGTTTGAATAAATATGTAAAAGTTGTCTTATTGTCTAAAATAAAGTTGTTCAAGTCTTCAGAAACAAACTTGTATAAGATTGAACGAATAAAGAAAACAAAATATCAAAGTCCCTAATATTTCATTAATAACATTTCACAGTTGTGCGGAATGCGGACGACAGTGATTGAGCGCTCGTCCACAGCGGCGTCCCGGGACCCTCCCTCGACTCCCGCGCAGTCCCTCGGAGTCCCTCGGGGCCTCTCCCAGCGTCCTCCGGGGTCCTCCGCCGCCGCAAACTTTAGCCCTTCATATAAATTGTCAGTCCCTATCACTTGACATGACAATGTGTCATCGCCTGTTCTCACTGTCACGGTACGTGTCTTGCATCACGCAATGCTGCACTGCAACGCTCCTATTGTACTACAATTTAATCGATTAAAAAAAACTTGGTCTTATAAAACAAATGTAAATCAAATTCAACGCAATTGTGTCAGTCGTGTGGATGACGTCTCAAATTAAAAGAATTTCTCCCCGAGCGGATCCGACTCACTCATCTAATCTAATTTGTCTGCGCCTGTCACGTGCCCATCGGAGTTTTATGCTTCGAAAATGTTAAAAACTAGAAGAAATAAATCCTTATCCTTACATAGTATAAAACAATAACGCCTTTGTAATGTTTGTCCCTATATATGCTTGAACCTTTAAAACTACGCAACGGATTTTGATGCGTTTTTTTAATAGATAGAGTGATTCATAAGGAAGGTTTTCATGTATAATACATTCACAATATAGTAGAGTAACACTGATAATTTAGAGGTTTTTAATATGATGTCGTAAATTAACACATTTTTAGCGCTTACAATGCAGACGTTGCAGTATTTAGTATCAGCATTATACAGATTTGCACCCGTGCGATGCCGGGTCGTGTCGCTAGTCTTACATAAACCCTTTCCGGTTATAATTGTATTGTACAGTCGACCAGTTGGGGACAACACGACCGCAATCTGCCCCCGGGGGCGCCCCCGTGGGAGCGGAGGATACATCGTGCGGCGCACAACTATTACTTGCGGTCATGTTTTTTCTCATATTACAATATTACAGACATAAACTATATTGTATAAAGTTATCTAACGAATAAACTACGTACATCAAACCATTATTTTCTTTTCAGGTTTTATAATTGCACTAGCGACCGCCCCGGCTTCGCACGGGTGCAATGATGATACTAAATACACTACAGAAAATCTGTGAACGTTGTATATAGCAGCCATACTAATAATTAGTAGACCCGTGCGAAGCCGGGGCAAGTCGCTAGTTATAATATAAACCTTCCTCTTCAATCAAAATCCGTTGCGTAGTTTTAAAGATTCAAGCATTTATAGTGATATAGGGACAGAGAAAACGACTTTGTTAAATACTTATGCTTTGAAAAAATCGTGCAGTAATAAAACCTATTTCTACCAGTTGTTATAAGAATGGTAGAAATTCCTTGATGAGACAAGTTCTAAAACTTTACCTAATCCTTCTATTGTTGACTCCCCTCAGCGTGTGGCGCTCACAGCGCCCTCTCGCGGCCGAGTGTGAGCTAAGCCAAGGGATTAACTCTTACTTAGCAACTGCTCCGTGACCAAAACATTGGAGGCAGATTAACACTGAATGTACCACCGGTAGAACTGAGTTCTTGAAATTAATTGCGTCTTTAATCTATTTAAGTTAATCTAATGAATATACTCGTATCTATCTATTAGCTGTTGTTCGCGACGTCGTCCATGTAGAATTATAATGATATAGTTCTACTGGTGAACAACTTTTGAAATCGACTCAGTGGTTCTTGAGTTATTGCAATACATACAAAAATACAAAACTATCTAGTATTCGTCTATATCTTCAATTCTACAAACAGTAATGATTTGTTCGAATATTTTCTTTATTTTCACTCGTATCATTTACATAAAACAAATCGTTTCAGTTCAAAGTAAACAAAGAAACGAGTGAGCAAGATGAATGTGCAGAGTACCCCCCTCGCCCCCTCCAGCATGCCCGACAAGACATACAATCAGGGTAGAGGGATGTTCCCTCATTCCGTAAGCAATGAATCCACTCGTCTATGCGTCGAGTTCACGAGCCCGCGAGGCGCGCTGGGAAAGGGATTCAAACATAAACGGCGGTGAGAGAGCCCTTCAACGTGAGTGGAAGTATAGCCACTTACTGAATGCAATTTATTGAATTGGCGATAAACTGCCAGATAGGGGCAGACATACACACAGACCACGTATGAGCATACTAATACTTAGAACTGATTAAGTTTACAATACGCATTCTCGAACAGTAGAGGAAAGTAGAGATATTCATTTTTAGTACATACTTGTAATTATTTTATATGAGAAGGGGGCAAACAAGCAGCGGATCAACTAAATGAATTGGTCCGACGCCCGGACATCTGCAACGCCAGAGGAACCACAGAAATGTGTATTGCAATACCAGAAATTGTCTTCAAAATGCTGAGCTATCCGCGCGCAACAACAAAACATCAACATTGGTTTTTGTTACAACTTGCTATATGTGCTGCAAGTAACGATGCAATGTGGCAAATGTTCCGCTCCCTACAACTTCCTATCTTCATATCGTAAATGTTTTTATCGTTCCATCGCTTGTCTGACGTAATATATCTCTTCTACTCCTTCTCTCTTTGTTTTTAGAAAAGTTTTTGTCATATCCATAGCTTCTATTGTACAATACATCATCGAGTTCTGTTTTATAATGAGGAAAGATTTGTTATTTTGTATTTGTATTTAAATAATCCATTTTGCGCTTTTAAAAATTCTTCCTTCATTAGAAATCTGCATTATCACAGAGCTACCTAGGCTACATTGTTTTGTATACCGATATTAATTCCTTCGCTAGTATAATAATTAATATTAATTCGCGTTTTAAGTCCTAAGCAAATATAAATAATGAAGCAAATGTCAGAGAAACAACAAAGCTTTCACATTTTGGTTTGCATTTGCAGTGACGCCGCGCCGCGCAGCTCCAATAACGCTTTTTGTATCCACAGCTTTTTATTGCTGCAAACAATTGACAGTCGCTTGTCACTCGCACGCACGAGAGCCCTCCGCCTCCCTCTGACTGCAGTATCCTCTACAATATCCTCTTTCTATTGAAATCGAATAGATAAAATACCTACACACATAAATATAGCTGACAATTCAAAGGTAACATAAAATCTATGTGATAAATGTTACGAGCTCACATGAGATTTCCAAAAGCGATGTCTCCGTGCAGTGGGTTTGCTCCTGCCCGTCCCCTTCCCCCGGGGGACCCTCCCCCCGCCCTCCGCCACTCTCCGCAACAACCGACTTGAGAATAAACTATCATCGGTTTGTGTTAAACAAGTTTAGTTTTATTCATGTTATCCTGGTGTAGCATTTGTTACAACTTTACCACCTTTTTGGAAATATCTTCCTTTAATTTTATAATCTACCAATCGTATCTTATTGTTATTATTACTTGTGGTACATTATATTGTATTAGCGACCCGCCCCGGCTTCGCACGGGTGCAAATCGGTATAATGCTGATACTAAATACTGCAGCGTTTGCAATGTAAGCGCTAAAAAGGTGTTAATTTACGACATCATATTAAAAACCTCTAAATTATCAGTGTTACTCTACTATATTGTGAATGTATTATACATGAAAACCTTATGAATCACTCTATCTACTAAAAAAACCGCATCAAAATCCGTTGCGTAGTTTTAAAGATTCAAGCATATATAGGGACAAACATAAAAAAGCGTTATTGTTTTATACTATGTAAGGATAAGGATGAAACATGTACTAAAATACAATATACTATAAAACCTACTATCAAATTGCACGGATATTGCACGGAGCTACAAAACAAATTGCAGCGAGCGTAAAATAAGCAGCATTTTCTTTGTAAATAAGATGTTACTCAAAATAAAATTGCTGCTAAACGTTACGTAACTTTGCTACGAAATTAAAACACATTTACTTTTGTGTACTTTTGCTGAACGAAATAAAAACGTAGCCGCGTACAGTCGTGTGCGTAAATGTTATAATTTAGCAAAGAGTTTAAGTAATAATAAAGGTTTGCGAATAAACTTTTCAACGACCGTGTACGGTTTGTTTTTATGTTTTTCTGCCGGACGGCTGAGGAAGTTTAGTAGTAGTTTGCTTGTGTAATGTGCAAAATACATTTAATGCAAACTTATTCATTGTAAGCTAAACATGAATTTTCAAGTGTCTACTAATTTTACCTGGAGGGAAATATATTTTATTAATGTATTATGTTCCATGACACACTTAATTCGTAATTACACAATGGTTGTCAATGACAGGATGGAGTTAATCTCAATATCGTGGTCGCTAATTGGTCATTTGGCCTCATGGCCGGTTGTTTCTGGAAACGCGCGTTATCAAATTCCTAACTGACACCCCTGTATAGAGCACGCGTGTGCCGCCGCACCACGCCGCACCGCTCCGCGCCGAGCCGAACCGCGCCGAGGGGATGCGTAGTGGATAAGGACGATATCGTCTCGATTCTCGCAAGATCCGTTTCTAATCCAGTCGCCGTATTTCCGCGCGTCATCTCAATTACCTCCCCCTAAGATTTACTGCTTCCCCTCCGCCCCGCACCTCGTGCCCCCCCGGCTCCCGCTTAATCTGCCCTTTCCTCGCCATTTACAAATTGAAATATTATTTTAATTCCTGCTATCTTTCACTTTTATTTTCGCTATCTTGGTTACCTAACTTTACGGTTAAAGTTTTAAAGACGTAAAATAAAATGTTCGAGTTATTTTATGGCGTTCACAGATAAAACAGGAACGACTTTAGAAACATTAAAATTCTATGAAATATAATTATCTTGTTTATGATCTCCGGCTTAGAGTACAAGTGAAGTTGAATAAAAAGGCATAATTCATTCCATGAAAAAAACTACATTTTCTTGTTACTTTATTCAGGACTAGCGACAAACATAAAGTTCAGGTTAACTCGTATTTTGCTCCGTCGCTGGCACATTGTTCTTCGGAGGTCCCATTCCGTTTAACGATCGCGCGCCGCCAAGAAATGGCTGTTATAAAAATAAAAAGCTGCGTCGTCTGACAGCCGACAAATAAGCAAACACGACGCAAATAAAAATTCTTGTCACTTCAGTTACAGTAACCGTCGCGACGCTGACGGATTGAACTCATCCTCACGATGCAACAAACATTATAATAATTCACCGTCCATGTTCTTAATTAAACTCAATAGTTACTTTTCTCTTTATTATGCTTTAAAAGTAACGAAAGAGCTCTTGATTAACAATTCATTAGACGGACACATTTGCAGACAACCAAACTCCATGCATACAACATAGAAAATATCTTGGGTCATGATAAATCAAGCTTCCAAGCCTGTCACTGTTAAGTTCCGATAGCATTTTATTTGCTTATCGTATAAGTTGGAAGGCTGTCGTAGAGCAGCGTGTTAAGATGTGAGAGCAAGTCACCGCTCAGCATGTAGGTCAGCGGCGGCGCATTACCGCCCTCGCCCGAACAAAAGGCATTGTGTTTGATAGCAAATGCATTCTAAGTGCATTCTAAGTAGCAAGTGTAAAGAGTTCGATTTCTTTGTTAAATGCAGCGCGAGTACTGCGAGCGGTCCTCCAGCACTCAACGTCACCCGCAGCTCGCACCACTCGCTCGCTGTACAATAAACGTGTATTTTATATTGCTATTGGATAAGTTCACTGAAGTGACACAAACAGCAACAGTTGTCGCACACTAAGATTATATCAAAATAGTAAAACTATCTAAAACAGAACAAATACTTGAACAATGTGTACAATGTAGACATAATAGAAAACTGAAGCAATTCAGAAAAGTTCTAAAGAGTAGGTACTCACTCGACTGAAGCTCGATATACAGAAATAATAAACTAGAAATACTTGGCGGAATTTAGAGACGAGAGCCTTCTTTAAGTCTATCAAATCTCATAAGACGCGGAGGATAAAGAGCTGAAAGAAGTGTAACACAATTGGGTCAAGCAACCCCGCTCTCCCCCGCACCCCGCGCCCCGCAGCGAGCCGTCCTCGGGGACAAGACAAAGCCACAGTAGCGCTGAATTAATCGCCTTCCTCAAAATGTTGTCCATTACTTACGCTGCGAGCGCGGTTCGTGTGAAATTGTAAGCGATACAATTGTATCTGCGAGTTCAATCTAAATTAAAAGGGAGATAGTTAACCCGAACGAGGTCATTGCGAGCTTTAATTTTTGCTTGAAAACAACCGAAATATCCGCAGAAGATAAACGTGACCGGATTGTTTTGCTTTTGTTTCGGGGATCACTTACTACTTGCAAATACAGTCGAGTCTAGACGAACGAGCACTGGATAACTCTAAAGCCCTTACCTGGTGCGACGGACAACCTCCGATTGCGAGAAAGAAAAATATCACGAACCCTAGGATTCTGGCTAATTCTAGTTCAACTGTAGATTATTTTAACCGTGTCAAGAGACATTTGTGTTGTTTTAACATGAATGAAGTGTGAGGTTTCCCGCG
Source organism: Papilio dardanus tibullus (assembly GCA_013186455.1). NCBI lineage: Eukaryota > Metazoa > Arthropoda > Insecta > Lepidoptera > Papilionidae > Papilio > Papilio dardanus. The sequence goes on from QDHC01002120.1 coordinate 34,493, forward strand.
GCTCATTAATATGATGTCGACTTGACCTTTTGTGAGTTGCTTCATTAACATTTCAATACTTTACATTTCTCAGTCGGGAATTGACTTAAATACAACAAAATTGTTATTATATCAAGCTAATATAAATTACAATTAGTAATTTATGTATCTGTGCCGTCAACAAACAAGCCATTCTACCTTCAGCTGTTTGTTTTGCAGCGCTGTTCGCTAAACCAATGTAATGAGACTGATTCAATCTCAAGGATTTTCCTTGGATGAAATTCTGGAACTTGTACGTTTATTATGTTACGACAAAAATAATAATTAATGTGTACGGATGTGCATACAACTGAAACAAAGCAACTTTATACGATCCCACATGATAGTAGATCCTACAATAGTAGGCAGATGTATTGTAATATACAATATGTCCAGGGGCGAGGGATCATCTGAAGACACCCGGACTGCGGACGACGCCGCGTCGGGTGACCGGAGGGTATATTATTTACCCGGCGGCTATTCAAATCGGACCCGAGCTTGATATTACTTGCTCCGGGGACGTTTCGCATACATTTTTTTCCTTCAGATTAAATTCCTAGAAGCGTAATCTCCATTACTTATTTAAATATACTCGTATATTCATGTTGAATACAAAAAGACCGAAATGTTAAATATCTTCTTGACTGAAATCGACGTTTGATTAATTGTAGAATCTAATTATGTTAAAGCTTTTATTTAGAAAATAAAGTATCTCTTACTCTTAAAAAGGTTATCATCTTTAACCTAGCAATGTATTGAAGACTTAATGGGTGTTCAGTCTAAATTGCATCTCTTTGGTGGCATAATGGCCATAAGGCCATTGCCTTTTATAAATAAAAAATATAAGTAAAAAACAGGAGAATAACGAGTGAAAAATGTAAAGTCAAGAAGCGAACAACGATGTAGGAACCAAAAAAGATATTTAGTGAAATGTAAATATGTATAGTTTAGGATAAAGTTTAAGTAAGTTTAAGAATATATAAATTTAAGTTACCAACGAGATTAAATATATAACAGCTGCCGTGCTGGGTATCATTTTGTATAATGGGAAGACAGGATTTTTTTTCTAAATTTGCCGAACCCAAAAACCATATTTAGTAAATGACACAAAGAAGCCAAGCTTTGCAGCATTTTACAAACTATAAATAATTCACATGCGATGGACCGCATTTTACTTTCTAATTGTAAACCCAAATTATTATAATTTTGTGAACCCCTTTTTGCCATTTACATATAAATTGGAAAAATATTAAATTCTTCTTAAAAACTTAATTATATAACATTCATTTGTTTTGTGACTTGCGACCAAATTGTAGAAGACAACTTTAAAAAATTGTACAGTACAGTCAAACGTACAGAAATGAAAGTCATTTTCTGGTCCCGGCGGACATCCTTCATAAGCGAAAAACCTGATTAGGGAGAAACCTCTATAAGCGACACAAGTATCGCGGTCCTTACCCATGTTCGACCGTATCCTGTCATATCCGTATAACGCCTGCCCATTAAATACGATATTTAAATCCGTATAAATTATTAATGCAATACTTGAAATGTCAAGTACTTCAATTGTCAAACATATCAATCTAAAAGATACAACGATCAAGAAACATAATGATAACATAAACTACCTAAATAAGATCCTAGAGGTACTCCCGCTGTACCAAAGTACACCGAACACTCGTCCTTTTTTACGCTAACTATTTCTTATCTCTAATAAGAGTAGAACTACAGAAACTCTAGTTTAAAGGTACCTGATTTTCTAGGTTATACAGTAGAATAAGCTAATTAGTTGAATAAGTTCTTTGTATGTATGTATTATATTGTATTCAATACATCTTTCACATCGAGCTCTGTTAAGATTTGTTTACAGAGGGACTTTAATTTTTATTGATTATTTTTTCTTTGAAACTCGATGTAATTAAATAAGACAATTTTCACCATCTTTTGTTGGATTTTATTTTATTAAATAAGGCGACTCATTCATACGACAACCACTTGTCTTGGATTTCGACAAACTTGAATAAACAGAGAATTGTTTAACACAATTAAGAGGAAAAAGGTCAAAAATGAAGCTTCTCAACGTAAGATTACTAGCGCGTAAAAACAATAAACATTTCTTCTCTTTTTATAGAACAGATTGTGTGATATAATTTAAGGGTAAGCTTCAGTCATCAAACAATGATAAGAATAATAACAGAGTGCTACTCACCGGTGCGGAGTACGCGGCGCTGGAGAGGGCGAGAGACGCGCGACACTGACGTGCGGGCTCACCGGCCGCCGCTGCAACACTGCCCCCGCACCTACACCATTGAGAAGAGCTACCACACCCCCCTCCCCCGGGCGCTGTGGAGCGGGAAGCGGGAAGCGGGAACAGGAGCAGTAAATCGGGATTCGGGATCGGGCGATCGTTACGCAACGACCCAAACCTATTCCACGACTCGATATCTTTACATCAAATATCTAACATTGAATTCTTTGCGATCATAACAACACATTCCCGAGGTCGCATTGCAGCGAGATACTAGTCACTAAACCGGTACCTATTTGTCATGATAATATATTTCATGTTGCATAAAATAATGCAAGCTATCAGTGCATTGAAACTGAAAAGCCTAAGTATTATTGAAATGTTAATGAATCGCCTATTGATATCAAGACTACAAGTACGCAGGAGCTCACTTCACCTGACATCAATAGTAGTAGTTGTCAGTCTGTCTGTCAGCATGTCGCAGCTGTCCCTCGCCTCTCTCTGCTCTCTGATGCTGCCCTCCATACTGCTTCTACTAGTAAGACATATGGATAATAATTTTCTCGTCGTCGCCATCGAACATTCTCATAAAATGTTATAACTTTCCAGAGCTCCTGCGATGCCAATCCTCTCGGCCTCTTCAATCTCTTTGATCCGGTGTAAGTATTTGCACTATTGTATTGCAAGAGGCAAGCTGGCAATATCTAACAAGATTTTACTAACGGCTCATTCTCGAGCGAGAAAACGAGCCGGGAAGACGTTATCCTTTTTTAGTACCTATCTCTTCTCAAGATTTAACAATGATATTAGAATGTTACCCAAAACACGTCCCTGGTTTACAAGACGTTGTAGGTATTGTTGGCTTGCACAGCTATAAGTGTATTTCACATGTGTGTGTTCCTGTTGCAGGCTGCTGGCCAACAGCAGTACGTCGCTGCTGGGCACGCTGGCGTTGGCGCACGCCGAGCACACGCTCGCGAAGCTGAACGCGCTCGCCGCACTCTTCGGCGTCTTCACCAACGACACCCTCGGTTACTATTTATTTGCTCATTCAGTTATATTTCAGTGGTTTCAACTTTAGACCACAGCCACACTGACTTTTGTTGATATACAAATCTATACTATTAACTCTAAAGTCAAGATTAATGGTATTATAATAACTGCATGTTGCAGGTTTCTTCGGCTAGCAGAGAGCGAGGTGACGCAGTACACATGGACTACGTTGTGTTGACAGATTCGCACAGTTTAATTAAGTATCTTATATTGAATAAAAAACCACTACTTAGAAGAAAATAATATTCGTTGTTGTTTATGTATCGTCCCATTTTGTTTTTTACTATTTCATCGTCGATGTAACCGTAATAAGAACGTTGATACAAGTATCTCACTAACTGGTAACTCGATCACAAAACTCTGCGCTCGTAGCAAGTACCTCGATTAATAATATACCGCGAAAACTATAATAAGGAATATGGACGTGAAAACAAAATGGTCAGCGAGCATCCGTTGCAAAAGAAAACATCATATTATAGTCCTACAAGGATATTTTGGTACTTTTTTGACATTAACAGGGGGGCGCCTACAAAGTTTTAGCTATAACAATAGGTAAAAATTTCCTATAACTTCTTTCAAAATCCCTCAGCTGACTTTCCCTGATTGAAAAATGAAAAAATATTTATTAACACAAAAGAAAACTGACAAAAAAAGAGTACAAAATGGTTCGACAAACATAATTATTTCTAGTTTCAGTTGACTATAATCCTCACACGAGGCGGGGCCTGTGTCGTGAGGATTATATTCAGTACAAAGTTGAATTATAATTTAACACAGAGAGAAATTTAGTTTATCCTCAAGTTCGCCGTAGGACAACGTGGCGAGCCAGCCTGTCACGATAACTTTAACTTTACTGCTTTTTTCATTTCGGATATTACAGTGCGTCGCCACTTTGTTGTAGGTAAAGATTTTAGGAAACAGACCGAGTCGTTGCGCGAAGGCAGTATTTACTGTTGGCATATTTAGCCTATAAACTCTTTTTGTACTTAAGTATCCAAAGTCAGTAGGGACCTTTGGTTAAAACGTGACACTGTCAAGATGACATTGTTAGTTCACATATTTTCCGAGTGCCATAATATCCTTGTAGACCTATAACAACATCAGGTGGCGCCATCTTTTGTTCTATAACGTATCCAGTACGACGATTGTAAAATGTATAGTGCGTCAAGTAAATTGAAACAGTAGATCGCGTTATTTAATAGCTCTGTTTATTTCTTATTTTACATACTAGATGGCGGTAAAAACAACTAACGCCCATATACTTACGCGGCGGCAAAAACTATTAATCAACGAGATTAACAACATAT
>QDHC01002129.1:8374-29773 GCA_013186455.1 Papilio dardanus tibullus
TCGTCTGAACGTCCGATGGTAAAAAGGGGATGGAGGAATAAGTTCGTGCAATTCCTGCGCACACTCGCCAAAAATTGCGATGAAGGGAAAGTAAAAATCTTTAAAAAGTATTAGATTTTAAAATTTACAATTTATTGTAGTAATTAACGTAACTAGTTTTTAGTATATTTGACTTTTTTAATTAATTATTATATTCATTTATATTAAACAAATTAGACCAGTGGTAATAATGTTATTGTGGTAAATATCTCCCATGCAAGCGCAAGAAGCGTTCAAACTTATTCAAAGAAATGAAGTGCTCTTTCTTTTGTGGGCGACTTCCATTACGATGATTTACGTGGCCGCTCTACCTAATATATCTTTAGTTGTCGTAGAGTAAAATAAATTATTTGAAAATAAAAGAAATCAAAGGAGTTACACATAACTACGAAGATTCTTTGTGGTAATGGGTACCTACAATATTACTATTCAATAGTAAAAATAGTGTGGTTAAGTCACTGAAATATGTACTAATAAGGAAGAGTAAAATAAAAATCTGTCTGCATCTCTTTCTTCGTTCTTTCTCTGTTAGGTTTCAAAAGAATAAAAATCGCAAAGGTCAGTGTACATAGTAGCTTGAGAAAGAAAGGGGAATCGTAATTCCGGCTTTTAAGAGCTTCATTTCTCTACGTCTAATACCATGTAAATTCAGTAAGTTATTGCAGTAGGAAAAGCGCACTTCATTTCAATGTTTGTTTTTTCCAGCTTTTATCAGAGAATTTTATTTTAACAAAGCTTTTAAGAATAATTTAAGTGTTACGACGTTCAAGTTCCTCTGCTCAAACAGTTATATAAAAATACTAGCGACCGGCCCCGGATTCGCACCGGTGCAAATCGGCATAATGCTGATACTAAGTACTGCAGCGTTTGCAATGTAAGCGCTGAAAATGTGTTAATTTATATCATATTAAAAACCTCTAAATTATCAGTGTTACTCAGTAGAGTATATAGTAATATTGTGAATGCATTATACAGGAAAACTTTCCTTATGAATCACTCTATCTATTAAAAAAAACCGCATCAAAATCCGTTGCGTAGTTTTAAAGATTCAAGCATATATAGGGACAAACATAAAAAAGCGTTATTGTTTTATACTATGTAAGGATAAGGATACTGTTAATTCTGTTTTCGACGTTAATCATCTCAATCGTCATTTCCTTTTTGATCATGTCACCTTACGCAATGCAGCCACCACTTTTTCGTACTTATACCCGTGTACTCGACATTCATGAGTAAAAAACTCTCCTTGTCACGTGCTATGCTTCCTTCATCATAACATGCCCGTATTAGAAATATTCATCTTCTGAAAGTTCTGTACTTACAAAGGTCGGATATTTTCAAAGCAATACTATTCTTCGTATTATTATAGATATTTTATGATCTTGCATTTCACCAGATTGGTGAGTTGTGTTTATCGTTTTGTATATTTTTTCCCAGTAGCGGTGTCGTAGCCGCAGCGGAATATAAAACTAACTTTGTGTTAAGCCGTCGTTTTTTAATTGCAACTTTTTCAGAGCCAGTATAAAACAGTTGGCTAAAACGTATGTTATAAAATTTTATTTTGCAGCTCTATAAAAACTAAAATGTTTCGTCTGTACAATTGTGTTCGGGCAACAGTGTATTCGAATGTTTGTGTTTAAGGAAAATGAACAGTATGTACATCTGGTTTGTTCCAAAAACTTTTTAATGCCTTAAAAATTGAGATTTTTAAAACTACTTCACTACACGTAAAACAAAGAATTTTTCTACTCCTGCTAAAATAACTGATTAAATTCTACACTACCGGACGAATGGTCAAACTCCACTCAAATTTAAACATTGCGTCAAAAAACGAGATCGCCGTTAAAGGAGTATAAACGTGAACATATAAGACGCTCTTAAATATTTGAGTAGCGTTGGAAAATTAGGCAGTAAATCTAACTGAATTAAATTGTAATTTATTTACGAATAATTAAATTGATTTAAAATATAATACAAAGGAGTAAACAGTGTATGAATTTGATAATAAATGCGGGTGTTCTGGAACATTATTCGACAAGTAAATTTACAATTTCCGTCGCATTCAGCGATCACAATGCAAACAGCAATTAGCGTTCTACGGTCAGCTTATAATTTAGTTTTGTAATAAACAATGAGACTCTATTTCAATTAGATTTGAAAAGGGGTAATATCAAAAGCATAATTAAACCATTAACTAATTTAAATAGCATTTACTTAAAATTAGTTGTTTAATAATAACGCAAAGGACTAAACCCTGCCGCGCCGACCCTACGCTGTAGAATGTGGTTGTAGAGATGATGTAATATATAAAGGCGAAAATAAAAGCATCAATATTTTCAAATAAAAAAAGTAGTCAAGCTATTAAATAACATAACACAATTGGTTACAAAATAAAATTTAAATAACTAAGAAAAGTAAAATAGTTTAACAACGAAGGACTTAAAAATCATTTAAGCAGTATCTCCCTTTGTGATCATGAAATGACTGCGAGCAGTAAAACTAAAGCCGGCTATAGGCGATAAACTGCACAGTCGAGTAGTAGTTCTCAGTTTTGCCTGCACACGTCACTTAACTGCGCATTCGAACTGCACAGGTAAAAGATAACTACATATATTAAAGGCTATTCTAGGACTAGTATTACATAATTCGTGCCTTCAATTGAAGCGAGCGCTCAATTTACTGTATCCAGTTATCGTTTCCGATGCAGATAGCCGCTAATAAATAACACACAATCACACATCTACTCTGAATACTGTTTATTGTATGGACATACATACTAAAAGGCTTTCAATTCTTGTTTATAGGATACTAGGTGTCACCCGCGACTATGTTTAAACGGAACAAAAACAAAACATAGTAATTATCCCATGCGTTATTAAGATCCGTTGAGCCGTTTCGAAGATACCATCTAAAATGATCCATCCATCTATAAATTGTTTATTTCTCAGTTAGACTAATATTAAGATTGCTACTTTTATTTTAAGAGAATCGTTAAAATACATTATTCTTATGAAATAAATTCATTTAATTCTCTAAACAGAGCAAAGTTAGTTTTTAATTTATGTCTATTTATGTTTTAATTTAATTTGTTTATCTATACTAATATTATAAAGAGAGAAACTTTGTATTTTTATATTTTTGTTTGTATTGAAATAACTCAAGAACTACTGGGCCGATTTCAAAGATTCTTTCACTATTAGAAAGCTACATTATCCCCCAGTAACATAGGCTAATTATTCGATTCCACGCGGACGAAGTCGCGCACAACAGCTAGTATATTATAAAGAGAGAAACTTTGTATTTTTATATTTTTGTTTGTATTGAAATAACTCAAGAACTACTGGGCCGATTTCAAAAATTCTTTCACTATTAGAAAGCTACATTATTCCCTAATAACATAGGCTAAATTATTCGATTCCACGCGGACGAAGTCGTGCACAACACCTAGTTATAAATATAATATAAATATGTTTGATTGGCCGCACAGTATTGTAATCTCGGTGGACGGTGCGGCGGGCTATTGCGGGATCGCGGAAGCACATTTTTACAATAACAGCGCACTCGTTCAACTGTAAATGATTGCAATAAAACGTTCACAATCCAATTTACGTAATTTTGCAGTCGGCTTTCGCACATCAATGTTGTATATTGTTGCTTTGTTATTCGAAAAATATGAAAAAAATCGACTACATAGAAATTAATGTTAAAGTTTGTTATCATGGAGCACTATGAGTAGACTTAATATGATAAATAGAAACTAAGCTAAGGTTTAAGGAAGCATTAAGTGACTGTCAACCTAAGGCTTCATTAGACTACTTCATTAGAGTCGCAAAATCTCTGTTTTTATCGCGAACTCGGTCTAATAAAGCCATAGGTTGAGCGGCCTACGACTTAGTGTAAGTCAACTAATACAAAAGTCAATTGATGAATTAAATTCTTTTAATAGTTACTTAAAACACTAACTATTATTTATATTATGCATACAATTATGTATAAAATATTTAATATTTCATGCTATTCAAAACGTTATCTCACAATACCAAACTTTGTTCCGCAACTGCAAGTGTGTAACAATCGTGTTTCATTTGTTTGTGAAAATTAACAAAACATAAGCGGAGTTGAATGTTTAATTGTTAGGTGTATACAAATAATATGCAATAATTGCTACAATTGTGGCAAACAGCTCCGCTCTAATGATTCCTTGCACCCAGAGAGGTCTTTGTGCAAATGTAATTAGAGGAAATTGCCTCTTGTCTAGTGAGCGCCTCAATTGCTTTAAGTAAGCACGTAATAGAATTATATGACAATGGAAACAACTCGAATGGGTTGCAAAGATTCAGAAGCTTCAATTAATTGATGACAAATATTACATATTATTAAGTAGTAGTAGTGGCTCCACCTATAATGAGCTCCATTTTCCGCAACTCCACGACAAGCGCGTATTTTGCGTGATATATATCTTTGAATTGCTTCGCCGGCTATGTTTTACAAATTACGTAATTTGTATTACTTTTGTAGTATTCATATTGTGTTTCATAAAAAAACATTGAGTTTATTCTATCTAAAACTATTATTTAGTTAGAATTCGTATCCAGTTAGTTTTATTCAGTGCATACAACCACAATCACTTAATTTAATCGTCGCCACAACAATACTGTTTGCTGCCGGCCACATACAAATACTATACAAATAACACACATAGTATATTACTGTACACTCGTATTCTAACTAAACTATAGAATCACAAATAGCATTGACATTCAATACAACATTATTACTTTTGGGAAAAAGGAGCTGTAGGTTTTCATTATTAAAAAAAGTCTGAGAGACACCATTGTTGTAGAGGAGAAAGAAATTACACTGAATGTAAAGAAGTTCAAATTATATGATATCAGATACAGATGCATGGAAAGATTAGCTGTCGCTCGCAACGTTGTCGGCGCTCAAATAAAAAACCCTAGTGAGTAATTGAAATGCTCTTCCAGCCTATGGTCTACATATGTGAATAACCTCCTTCTGTTGGAAGTCGGTTAAAAACATCGTGATCGGCTCAGGCGTTCTGGAGGTACCTTTAAACGAACATGCCTCTATCTTAACTTTCACATTTATTGTAATAAGAGTTACAGAGCTGAACTTTATTAGGTAAATGATAAAATTAATGAACAAAGCAAAACAAATGATTCTATTTTAGTATGTTGTTAGTGGAGTGAATGTGAAACATGTACATCAACATATACAGTTCCAAGACGCGCCTGGCTCTGTTCCAGAACTAACGTGTACACTAACTTAGCGAGTTTAATTTAACAAAAACAATACTGTCACATATCCGTGCTGTACATAGATTAAAAGAAGCAGATGAGATATGTTATATGTTTTTTTTTAACGCGGAGAATGGTTTTATTTACTTCGCCGTCCGTGCTGCGAAGAGAACAGGGACGGCTTTGTGTAGGGCTCCCGGCCAATGGACTCAGGCCGGACTAAACGCCGCGGTGTTCCTTCGTCTCCTGACCGGGTCGTGAAGTCCATGTTAGTATAACCACGGCTAGACATGTCATATGTCATACTGACAGCGACTGAGACACATTTATACGAAATATACGTAACGTGACAAAGACAGTGATATAGATTTTTGGTCCCTTTCTCAATATACGATTTTATTTGTTTGGGTCCTGAAATAAGACCCAAACAAATGTGACGTATCACATAGTATTGTGGCGTTCCAAGCGTATTTTCAGTGAACTATTTTTTCTTACGTCCCAAGAAAATGTTTAAGAAATGATATTGTTGGTTTTAAACCGTAAAGTGATGCATACACGTATGACGTAGTACAAGGCATTTTTCGTCCCTGCACCGCATACGCTGTAGCCAGTTCTATATATTTTTCTTTCTACGGTGCTGTACGTGATTCACTTTGTTTGCTCCGGTTTTGTATAGCTTTTTAGTAATCTTTTGATTTCTCATTTAGATATATTTTATTTTATGATATTTATTTTCCGACCATAATCTGTGTTATGTTGGTTTAGTTATGATCTTATTGTTACATTTTAAAAATATTTTTGTATCATAATTCCTTATTTTTGGCTAATACTTGTTTGTATGGTATAGGCATTAGAATCAAATAAGTCGTGCTATAGTTCAATTAATAATAATAATAGCAACATTTTAACAATACGGTAATTTTTTCTTTTTCTTTCTTTAATGTAAAACGGAATTATCATTTCTTTTCGTATCTTTCTGAGTAATTGAAGTCATTTAGTTGAAAGATAAGTCGAAGAAAAATATGTCTAATTCCCTCGACGAACGCTTCGCCGTACAAAGTTAAGACTAAGCTGAGCTTTGTCGAATGTCCTGACATTACTCACTAGTAACTTAACGTACGTCGTTTTCTTTGCATAAAAACTTTACCTTAAGTAAGAAGGATAACAAAGGAATAAAGTTTTGAACTAAACGATTTACTTAACTTCTATTTTTGAGTATCAAAATGATTTATGACTCTATCAAATAAACTTTAATACCACTTAAGCGAATGTAGTATGTAACGGCTGAATTTTCAAACACGACTCAAATATTTAAGAGCGTCTTACATGTTAAGTGACCACTTAGATTTTAAGAGACGCTTTTTGAACCGCATTTAAACATTTGGCAGTAAAAGACACAAAATATTAATATTATATCTAAAACTAGGGACCCGCCCCGGCTTCGCACGGTTGCAAAGCTGATACTAAAAACACTACAGAATAACTGTAAACGTTGTATATAACAGCCATATCAATAATTGCACCCGTGCGAAGCCTGGGCGGGTGGCTAGTTATACATATAAACCTTTCTTATAAATCACTCTATCTATTAAAAAAACCGCATCAAAGTCCGTTACGCAGTTTTAAAGACTTAAGCATATATAGGGACAAACATAAAAAAGCGTTATTGTCTAATACTATGTAAGGATAAGGCTGCTTAAATGTAATTGTTACAATAATTAACAACACTTATACTTTTTAAATTTAAAAACAATCATTTTTTTTTGTATTATGACGACTTTTTAATTCAGTAAAAGCATTTTAAGAAATTAAGCTACACTTTACATTTTGTATTCCAAGATATGTATCAAGACTTCAAGAAATGTACAAGAAAAACAAAACAATATGGCAAGTCATACAACTCTAACAGTTCCATTGCCAACACATGTGCAAAAATATATCGTCATCTCTCTTTCTCCAAAGAGAAGGAAAGAGCAAGCGATATGTTTTTGTACAGGGAGTGGAAACTCTGACTAACATAGTACTCCTGGCTGCGGTCCAAAGTGGTTATGGAACCCGATGTAGGCTAAGTGGGACAGTAATGAAATATTGAAGCAGACGATCGAAAAATGGCGCGAGGCTTGTATTGAAAAACGTTTTAATATTGAAATATGAAAGGGTATGCAAAAAAACTGTCGGGCATAAAAAAATGACTATCTTTTTACTTTGAAGTTAATGAGTTAACAAGATTCTTTTAGTTAACTATTTGCTGCTATTTTTAAATTTATTGAATCAAGAGACAAAGGCAGGTGAAAGTTTAAGATGTTTTTGTTTATTATAATACCTTCTCTACTCTATTATATGGTATTTTAGCTAAAGATAATTTAAAGTAAAATAAATTGAAATAAAGATATCAATTGTTTACGGTAGTAAACAGAGATTTTTAAATTGGGTAAACATTTTTGTTTCATCGGGAAATTGGGCAATTGGATTCCAGTCCGCTGCCTAAGGTGGAATAATTTAAACAGTCCCATTATAAGGAGAATTTATACCCTTCTATATAGTGTGCAGGCGATTCCGATTGTGGCTTACTCGGCACCGAGCCAATCGCTTTTACTGATTTGAATAATGCTTTTACGTTCACGTATCGGGAAAAGGATGAGGATTTAAAATTAGACGACAACTAAAACCCACATATTATTTATAGTTAAAAATATTTCAAACTTTTTATATAAAATTATATCAAATTATTAAAAAACGCCTTAACCAGAGTACAGTTCGACCGTTATCGGCGCCGAATAGTTTGAATTTGTTTACAAAATTGTTGACTTCATTATGGTGGTTTTTACACAACTATAATTTCACTTGTATAATAAGTGACCAGTTTATAACATTACTAAGGTGTTAAACATAAATAAAAAATAAAAATTATATTAATACTTAAGAAAATCACACTACTTAACCTACATGTACTACGTATTAATGTTAAGAGTTCATGCCCTGTTTCCTTCGTTCAATAGAATATACGCACGCTTCAAAATTAGTATTAACTATAAAGTTTTTCTTGTTTTAATCAAAAATTAATAAGAGAACTTATTTATAAGAGGTCACCAGTGCCAGTAGAGCAGTATGATTTAAAACACAATTAAAAATTACTGTAGGTTGCTGTCAGAGTCTAGAGGTCCTTCGGAACAAAGTAAACTCACCACACTCTAGGAACGAAGACATTTATTCAGATTCACCGACACTTATATAACTATTTATAGACTACACATCAATAGCGCGATTTATAGTACTGCTAGCGCCATCTATGATGCGATAGCATGAAACAAACATTAAATTATTGACGTTACACTGAACAATAAATAACACTTAAATACACTAACTTGGATGTTGTTGGCGCTTATTTTTGTTGTACAAAGATTGTTTTTCTGGACAAGTCGCTATATTTGATTTAATATTATTTAAGTCTTCAGTATAGCAATATACTTGCGTACTGCAAGATTGCTAATGCACGTAACCCAGTTCGATACCGAATACGATGCATTAAAAGTAATTAAGTGACGTCGGGGAACACTGTATACTACACTAATGGCTCGTTGCTATAATTCAAGCACTGGCTCCAATGCAGTTAGCCCAAACCGACCATTAAGTTAGTTGAACTACATACCGATCAATGAATCTACAAAAATTGTAGCATGCTACGAGATTGCTACGCATGTCTACAGGTGCTACGATAATGCTACGAATAGTAACTAAGTAACAACTAACTTACACATGCTGATAATGTAAATTATGACAGTATGTTTATATTTATAATTCAATAGGTAATCCGCGAAATCTGTGAGATATTTCCAGGAAAATTAAGCGAAAGCTATTTTATAAATGACGACCATTGTACTTGATTCATGTTATCCCCGGGGACAAATCTTTGTTAAGGTAAGAAGGCCGAATGAGTATCCTAGAAAATAAATCCAGAAAAGAAATAAAGCGATTTCTAAAATAATGGACGTTCTTACACGGTTGGGGCTTGTTATTTTTGGGCCAAATGTAGAGTTCCATTCGACCATAGTATGTACAATAACATTTATTTTTAAACATATAGCGCTTTATTCTGAAACCAGAATCAGCGTTATTACTGTTGTACTTTCTACGTTTGGTACTGTTTCTTTCATAAAATATATTTCCAAAATACAAAACATCCTTATTCCTGGTACTTCTTATGATACACAATTTGGTCCAATCTTATTTAGTTCTGAGTGTCCTCCAGTATCGTATAATCGACGACTTATTGGTCCACGTTTATCGCAGTACTTTACACATTTTTTCAGAATAAAGGGGACAAAGTGTCAAAATAATATGTTCTATTATAAAATTACTTCAACAATTATGGATATTTGTAACATAAATGTCTACAATGATGTAACAATTAAAACATTTGTATACAAAATATTCAAAGGTTTAATTGGTGACAATTTAATAAAATTCACCGATAAAATTTAACAACCGACATGACTGTTTCATATCATATAGGTGACTTTATTCTTAAAATTACAACTGGAAAAATACTTTATTATTTGGTATTCGCATGCTGGTGAAAATTGAATATCAAACTAAAATTTTCTACAGAGAATATTATACAAAATAAAATATACAAGTGCAGTTCCAGTACCCATTTCGAAAACATATTACTGACAGTGACAGTGTATATTTAATCCTATGTGGGAATGGAAATTAATTCTTTGATACTACAGTTTCATACATTTTGTCGATTTCATCAGCGGTATCGCCAATCGAAAAATACTTTGGGCAGCCGTCCGGTTTACTGGACTTTATCATTAACTAATTTGATAATGGTAAGTGAAAAACAATTGTTTTTTTTAAAACACAGTTAATTAAAAGCTGCACGGAAACTGTTATCTTTAAGATTGTTGGAAAAATATTTTTAAGAAAGAAAAATATAAAAGATCTTAATTGAAATACCAATTGAATGGATGCCAGAAATTCTTTTAAACTGGTAAAACGGTGGTCTTATTACGTATAAGATAGAGTTTGCCAAATTGACCTACTAAGTGACATAATTAATGTTTTGACCTAATTTGATAATTTTATTTTTTATATTTAAACTCTTTTTGAGATCATGAGGTCAAAAAGTTTAAGCTCGTCAATATTTTAGGTCAAATTAAAAGTTGAAAAAACGATATCAAAAAAGTTTGAAATGTAAGTCAAAATACATTTATTTACTGCATGATGTAAAAAAAATAGCAGAAACTAATCATGTCAGTATTAAAAACGAGGCTTATAAAACATTAAATCACGAGTAGTTTTCTTCAGAAAAAAAACAAAAGGTAACAGAGAAAGTTATCATTGGAAACGGGATCTTAGTTAATTTACCGTCACAATAGCGGGGCGACATTTCACGGTGCTGTGTTCCTTAATGAACTACTTTCTGATGCAAATGCTCTGAGCATTTAGCAAAGTGTTCGTTCGCCCAATATGCAGTAGGATTTATACTAAAAAAATCAGTTCTTTCTAAACATGTTACGCATGTTAAGAAAGAAAAAGATATTTAGGCTTAAAAAAATTGTTAAACTCGTTTTTTATACCCTCTAGGGGGCCCTTTCAGTACCTGCTGCTTTTGCGGAAGCAGCAACCTAGAATCATGTTATAATATTTTTCTGCAACTACGTATGATGAATGCGTATAAACATTCGTAAAAAGATATTGAAAATCTTTTTATAACATATCGAAACGCGTAAGGTTTAAAAGGAGATAGTTGGACCATAATAAATAATGTGCGCAAATGTTAGACTGCTTTACGTTTTTGGATGTACGAGTAAATGCATTATTTATAATTTCAATTTAAAAGCTTTTTGCAATTATTTGATGATAAGGTTGGAAATTACAATTTCATTTGGATACAATGTATTTGTTATGTGTATACAATTTTAGGTCTCAAAGTTCCCGCGGGCATAAAATTAACAAGGTGATGCAATCCCTACACCAACAGAAATTGACCAACAATAAATTCTAAATTGGTTAAACTATAACACTGTTGATCAGTTATTTCAACAACAATTTCGAAGGCGCCTATGTGTAGTATCGAAAGTGCAAAAACGCATTTTTTTTACTGTCTTACATACCTTATTTGGATTCAAATTTTCATATAACTTAATAAATAATCGCGCTTATGATTACAGAGATATCCCAAAAAGATCACCTATTAAAACTTCGAACGTCCTGAAAAGTAGCGATTTTCAATTTCGATACTGTACGTAGGCGCCGTCGATTTAATTTACGACGTGAGTTTAAAAACAATAGTAGTGGTAATAAGAACCTTCGCAAGATTAAAGTTGTTCTAGAGTTAAAGACGTGTCTCGAATATATACAAGCAGTGCTCAGAATCTACAATGTTTTTGTTCCATTCTATTTTTATAACTATTTGATTAATTTTATAATAATGGAATAAAAGCAATTAATCGAAATGGAGAAAAAATCTTTAGTATTTTAAGGTTCAATGACCATAGATGTTTTATTCGAGTATCATTAAAACAGCTACAAATACACACATATCGGCAAAGAATTTCAAAGATATGTGTGAAGTCACGCAAAATACGCGCTAGTCGTGGAGTTGCGGATAATTGAGCCCTATAAATCATGGGTCGAACTAAATACTACATCTATAAATATAAAAAACCCTGTGTATTTTTTCAATTAACGTAAATGGTATTAAAATGTTCTTCATCTCGTTCCGAAGCAATCATATTTATTTTCATTAATAATTTAATTAAACAGAGATCAGTCTGCGAGGGCCCTTATCCCCGGGGAAATTGGTAATAACCGTATACATATAATTAATTATTGCACAAGCAATATTTGAAATACTCCGACTACTGATTGTAATATTATGTTTTAAGCTACAAGAAAGCAAACGAGCTATCTACCACCTGGTTACTACAAAAAGGGGATGTTTTTCGTCTTTTGACATCCCCTCCCCTAACAAATCTAGTTCTTTTTTTAATTTTACAATTAAATAAAGGATGCTAAAGACTCTGCAATGTTACAACAAAATGACGTCACGCTTTAATGACGTCATTGCTACTAGTTTTATATTAATGCACGTAATTTAAGTATTCAAATAAAAAATGAATTCAAAAGACTTTCATGCAATTTGCTGAACTAACAACTGAGTTTTCTAAAGTCACGTAACAAAGCCGTCGAGCGATTCTAGCGTTGAATATCAAATTCAGAGAATGCAGTTTAAAAAATATTATACTTTTAATTTTCTGTAAGAATTGTGAAGCAATGTAGATAACTGAAATTATGTAAATGTTGACCTATTTTTACAACTTATTTGAACTAGTTTTTTTTTATTAAATGACGACCTTATAGAGCTGAATGACTATGCATTTATTTCTTTGCCAAAAAAAATAGTAGAAATACTAAACAATTTTTTTTTAGTCTAATATTAAAATGATATTATTATTAGACACTACTTTACTTTTCTATATTTTTTAGTGTGTAAGTACTCGATTTAAAATTTCAATAAAGTGTAAACAATATTAAATTATTTCTTGTTTAAGACAATTTGTTATATTCCAGTTTTAAAGTGCTTCCGGTGACGGGCAGTTAAATCGCTTATTTAACTTTGTTATTAACTTTGGACGACTTTGGAAGTGCCATTTACAGCAAATGACACTCCCAATCTTACATTTTCTTAGAAATTTACTTCCTCGTTATAATGTTTTCTAAGAATAGAATTTAGTTAAAATATTTACGGCAATACGTGTTTTGTTTTTATTAAAATTGGTTATTTCATTACCAATATATACATTAAAAAATTACCAAAAAATATAATTAAAATCTACAAGCTTTAAAACGCTTATCGCTGAAACAAACTCTTGATCTTAATTAAGTAGCGTAACCTAAATTAATATTTCGGGCCGTATATGAAGCACACGGCCATTAGATGAAATCTAAAAATAAATTGTTTTTTTTTAAACGAACAATTTAAATTTTAACAATCTCTGATTTTTGGATGCTTAGTAGTGCCGTACAAATACAGGTTCGGGTCCTGCGGCACGATCTACCCTGAGTCCCCGCATACATAAGGCAGGGCGTAATAACGTAATGAAAGGATGTTGTGGCGCTTACTTACTTGATGTCCCGTTTACCGCTTGAGGATGCCTGATCACTCTATCGGTCAATAAGTCACAGTCCATAGTAAATGGGCGCCACCGATGATGCACCTCTCTCCGTAAGCGTAAACCGAAATAACAACCGAAAACCTCCAGCGATCACGCCCCGCGAGCCCGGCGCTCATCCGTAGCGGTGGGGTATTCATATCTACCCACTTTTGCGATGAATAAATATCAGCTATCTACCTATGCTACGAAACCGCGAAATTCAAATGGTCATTGATATGATAAACCAACAACTAGATATAGTTATAAGAATTCATGCGAGTCAAACTGATAGAATTACGCTGCACTACATAACGGTAGGGAAAATTCTGTTCACGTAAACAAACTGTAAGCTTGTTATAACTTTGTGGAAAGCAACAAAAAGGCGGGAACTGATGTGATTTATTTTTGAATTTAAAAAGTGCGACGTAACTTTTATAATATGCCATCTCTACGCGTGTAACACATATTTAGACAAGAAAATAAAATAAAAATAAACGAATTACCATACCGACACTGATATTTCATGCATGTCAAAATAAACCGTTTTTTTGCCTGTTTCGTGACAAACTTCACTTCGCTTTTTCAATTATGTGCTAGGTGTTAACATTGGTCAAAAAGTTATTATAAATAAATGTTTTGTATTCAATGTTAAGTATACTTCTTAATAAAATACACGAAATGGCAAAATAACTCGAGATTCGTAAATTAATTAAAATTTCTCAAGAGTAAGGTAAATTTTAATTACAGAAATTGTTTCGTAAATAATTTTCTTAACCAACAAGAAAATAGTACCTTGAGAATAAAATGGCTAAAATATTTAAAACAACTCTCGTTTTATGTTCAATTTAAATTATTATTGTTCGTTCAATAACATAAAATTCAATTGTGTTTTTATTAAAATACTAATTGCTACACTCAGAATCATCGCTAAAGCCTTGTACACACTAGGATAGTATTCGAGTAGCAAGTAGCAAGTATCCGAACAAAGGATTTACTAATCTATTCTACTAAAATGTTGCTGTACAGACACGTTTAGTTACTAAATAACAGCGTAGGTTAAGGCTTAAACGTGTCCGAACAGTACTAAATCCTTTGTTCGGATAAATGCTACTTCCTACTCGACTAAAATACTATCCTGGTGCGAACAAGGCTTAAGGGAAGTAAGAAATAACTATTAATCACTTTAACAGGTTTTTTTATCTTTATTTACTTACTTTTTTAATAAAAAAGCAGATATTAAGTTGTCGTAAAACAGGAGTTAAGAGCACTCCGCTACAATTAATTGTACCCAGTGTTTAAACTAAACGTTATTAAGGGAGATAAAACGACTGAAAATGTTGCTGTAGTTTCGTACTTTTGTATTCATAAAGCCATTCAGGAGGGTTACCCAAAGTGATCCGATAGCGAATACCAAAAATGTATGGAACTGTCAATGACGTTCGATATCTCACACGTGACAAGCACATGACTTATCGAAGGTCATTGTCAGTTTTAAATACTTTTGTCGATTCCATCAGCGATATCGCCAATTAAAAGATACTTTTGGTAACCCCCTGTATTAATATTACAAGATATTTTAACTGCGGTGTTCCACAGTCGTAACTTTTTGGAAAAATATGTCGACGTCCTTTTTAGTCTCCTTGACAAAACATAGATAGGAATAATATATCTTTTTTTTCTTATTCATATATTTAATTGAAATGCAACAGTATCTGCACTTGTTAGATGTTACCTCGTATAACTTAAAATACTTAATTTAACTTTGTGAATTAAGTAGCTGAGAAGTTTGTAATTCGATCCAATTGAGTTTTATCTAATTTGGTAACTTTCCTTCTGTAATACGTCATCGTGTAATAAAGTTTTCATGATGTTACGTCAACAAATGATTCTATACGTCATCGATTTGGTATTAACGCGATTGTGAAAGGATTTGTAATGTTAATCTTTAATAAACATAAGTAAAAGTGTGTACTTTTTCTTGATGTAATTTATACAAATTTAAAGGTTTAAATATTTTTTTTTCGTCGACGTCTGTACTTTTCTATAGTTTTTTGAGCTTACAGATTTTTTTTATGTCTGGTTGTAATTCTTTTGTAAATTTAAATAGTAAAGTAGCGCTGTTATTTATATGTAACGTCTATACTAATATTATAAAGATAGAAACTTTGTTTGTATGTATTGAAATAACTCAAGAACTACTGGTCCGATTTCAAAAATTCTTTCACCATTAGAAAGCTACATTAACCCCGAGTAACATAGGCTATATAATTTAATACCTCGCGGATGAAGTCGCGCACAACAGCTAGTATGGTATAAATGTAAGCATAAATATGTTGTTTATTTTAAAACATCAAGGGGAATTCCGATAACAAAGTTGTTTTTTAACTTTCCGTATAACTTTACGTGAAAGGGGGGGAATTCAGTTAAAATATTCAGCACATGTCTTTGAATTTACGAAACCCGTGTAAATTCCGTACTAAGGTTCCATGACCGGTTAAATATTCGGGGCATGAATAATGTTGGCCCGCATATTCCCGAAGCGTTTTGTACTGAAACTCCACACTGATATTTTAAAAGAAGCAAAAGCTTTTCTGTTTTACATTTTGATAAAATTTAGGACATCTATACAACAAAAGTATTAATATTTAATGCACAAGATGAAAAAGTTTTCTTTTTTATAGAACAACTAGTTGTTGTGCGCGACTTCGTCCGCGTGGAATTAAAAAATATAGCCTATGTTACTCGGCGATAATATAGCTTTCTAATAGTGAAAGAATTTTTGAAATCGGCCCAGTAGTTCTAGAGTTATTTCAATACATACAAAAATACAAAGTTTCTCTCTTTATAATATTAGTACAGATAACTTTTCTAGCGGTTTAATGTAATTAAATTGAGAGTTGAAAATACAAATATCTAAACATTCTATCTCAACGTTATCTCTACAAACATTCAATGATATTAATATAGCATAAAATAACAAGGTAAAGAACATACAGAGAAATGTTTCTCAGCACTATTGTGTCAAGATAGCTTGTAATGCTGTCACACACTATAGGTCCTCCATGGCTGTTTACCCTTAGAGGTAAAACTGAAGGCGTAACAGAGTTCACGTAACTAAAATAATAATAATTATTGTCAGTGTAAGTACCTTGCCGAAGAAAATAAGTGTCATAAGTCCCATTTCCCTTCCTATCTTTTTTTTATAAGGAAATGATGGGAAGGGGAAGTGGATTTGGCGAGGGAGGGGACGCATAGAAATAGGTATTGTCCTTTTCTGTGCGTCTCCTCCTCCGTAGATTAAGGGTAGGCAACGCATCTGCAATTGCAGGTGTCTATGGGCAGCGGTCGCTTCGCTATTTCAGCGAATTCAGGTTGCCGCTTGCTCGTTTGCCACTTTATAATATAAAAAAAGTGAATGCAAATATAGGTACTGTCATTCAAAACTTGACGTGTGTAGCATGCGTTAGCAATCTTCAATAAAGGGCAATGTTTATAAAATCAACAATAGGTATACTCATGTTATTTTAGAGATCCCTTAGCCTCCAGTTATTGGCATCCCTTGATTTGCATAACCCATTTACTGACTCGACCAAGACTTTATGACGTATCCAGCTAATAATAAATTAAATATAAAATTGCATTACTTATGTAGCACATTTTGAAATGTTTTTGTTTTTATTTTTTCAACAACTTTATTACATTTTTATTCAAATGTTCCATTTTTTTTAACATTTCTCTCGGAAAAAGAAACGAAAGCATACGGTTCTAGTATATACGAGTATTTTATATTTACTCTTCGCACTCATAGTTGAGAAATAGCTACTTAAACCGTCGCTTAGTATAGATTATATAGTAAATCAGCAATAAGGAACATCTTTGACTACTTAACGATTCCATGTTCTCCAGCATGTCTATACTAATATTATAAAGAGGAAAGGTTTTTATTGAAATAACTCAAAAACTACTAAGCAGATTTCAAAAAATCTTTCACCGTTGGAAAGATACGTTATCCTCTAGTAACATATGCTATATTGTTTTGCTCGGACGAAGTCGGGAACAACAGCTAGTATAGAGTAAGTATAACCTATTCCTACTTTTGTTACGTATTCATTTCGTAGTATGTCTTGAAAGCACAAAGACGTAATGTGTTGGTAAAGAACCGGTCAGCTGACGCAGACTCCTTGAGTATATTTGATCGAGTAAGGTGCCTCCTATATCTTTGTATAGATAAATTGAATTTTAATTATATTTGTCGCAATGAGAAGAAGAAATTAGTTTAAATTCGAATAACGTGTTCGATGAGTACTGACATTGATCAATCATAAATGAGTGATCGTTACGAGAGCATTGTTTATATGGTAAAAGGACCATGAGCCATGTATCTGAACTAATTATAATGTGATTGAGAAGTGCAGAGTGTATTCCTTGATTCCGACATCACCCAGTGCCGCCCACGAGTGATATTAACCCATAGTAATTCTGATAACGTGCGACTTACGTCGTCATATATATTTTCTGATATCATTTTCAAATATGTTTCTAAAATCTTAAATCTTTCAGATATGTAATTTTCGTAAGCAATATGAAATCGATTCTTTAATATTCCAAGTAATTTAAAACATTTCCTTTGGGATAGACATGACCAGTTCTACTTGAATCTATTCGAAAAGGTAATGAGATAGTTTAAATATGTTTTATTAAGATAAGAGGATATTTCTTAAGTTTGCAGTAAAATATGTATTTTTATTTGATTTTATCAATGATAACTGTTGTTCGCGACTTCGTCCTCGTGGAATTAAAAATATAGCTTATGTTACTCGGGGATAATGTAGCTTTCTAACAGTGAAAGAATTTTTGATATCGGTCTAGTAGTTTTTGAGTTATTTCAATACATACAAAAATTCAAGGATACAAAGATTCTCTCTTTATAATATTAGTATAGATATAATATTAATATTCATGTTTTTGTTAATCAAAATTTAATAGTTTCCTTTTTCCATCATATCAGTTTCCTGTTAGCTTTTAATTCCTAGAACAACCTTTTAACCCTTTTCGGGTTGAACTTTTGAAACTTGTGTTTCCCAAAACCATTGCCCTGTATTCTAAAAGGTAAATTCCAAATCCCTGTTGTCTATTGTTTCATTACAGTGTTAAAAGTTCCTTTAAACCTAGCTATAGACGCTCAGTTTTAACTATATAGTTAGAACTACGCAGTTTTATTTAATGAAATTTTGATAATATTATTTGAACTGAAAAAAAAAAGTATGAAACTGTCATTGACATTCGAAAAGCCATGTGCTTGTCACGTGCGAGATATCGGAAGTCATTGTCATTATATATTTTTGACGTTCGTTACAGAATCGCTTCGTAATGAAAGTAGTTTGGGTAATCCCCCGGTTCTAAGCTTTGTATACGAGTCAGTTTTAACTGCGCAGGTAGAACTGAAGGTCTGTAGCCGACTTTAACATAAACATGTTTTTTAATAATTGTTTGACAATTTAAAATTATTATATTAGAATATTTTTGTTTGTCATAATTGGATAATAAATTACGAATGATAAAGTATGAGTGCAAAATTAAATTTTAATGCGAACTGCGTCCTGTTTACACCTATAAATATGTAATGCGGGACGAGGTCCGAGACTGTCTGAATAAATTAGATAAGGCCACGGTCGACTTTAAATTTATGAAACTAACTCGCTTATTAAACATTTGCCTAACAAGTTTTATAAGGTCGCCGTTACTTGACGTCTCAAAGGAGAATAAAAAATGTAAAGACATTTAATGATGACTTTACGAGGTAAAATATGTAAGTAACATAATCACAACTCAATCTCTTTGGACAGATGGAGATTGCAGACATAGGTTTCAGTTTTTATTTAAATATTTTAATTTTAAATATCTCGTGAGAGTGAAATATTTTCTCTTATATGTCACATCTAAAAATTAACTAATAGTATCACTAACATCATCTCTACAAAGTGATAGGAAAATACAGGTGATTCTGTTAAAATATAAAATGTAATATCCAGTGCAGTTTTTGTTAACCTGAACAATACATAATCCCCGTCGTGCAGGTGAGGTCCGGTCTGAATAAATTAGAAGCGAACGAAAGTCTTAATTCGTGTAATTAATCCACTTTCCGTGCGGAGAGCTACATTTGGTGACCGTTGTTTGGTTTAATTATAACATTTACTAATCAGTTTCAAAACAAATTAGGCTTTAAAAGTGAGTTTGTTTTATGGATAGCAACATATTTGCTTATTGTTTTTTTTGTAAGAAAAGGGGGCAAACGAGCAGTGGGAACACCGAGGTGATCATCGATGCCCTGCGACATCTGCAATACCAGAGGAACCACAGATGCGTTGCCGGCCTTCAAAGAGGGGAAACATCTATTGAAAGTTTAACAAATGATAAAAGGTTAATAATGACTTTGTAACCTCTAACAGGGGAGAGTAAAGGGCATCAGACCACGAGGAAGGTCACCAATGACTTAAACTGACCAGATCAGAGCGGCTGCGTACGTCCCTTTTGCATCAATGTGCAAAAAAGACAGAAATCAGGGAGGAGTGGCAGGCTATGAAGCGGGTCACTGATACGTGATGACCACGAAGAGTCTGCAAGGACTCTTACTACGAAGAAGAGGAACCTCTAACAGATTTATTATTTCAATTTATAGTTTAATGCATCAAGTTCGAATAAACTTACAAAAGCTTGATTCAAATTCTCCTCACGATACATTCCCGACCATTCCTTATACGTTCGTATATAAAACCGATAAGAAGGGTAGAGCTGAGAATATCTGCTGGCCGTTTGATTTATCTCTAACGAAATTATGTTACGATCGAACATGCTTTGCGAGTTTAACGTTTTATTTGAACTTACATTTCAAATCATTTAACGTTAAAAGTGAAAAGTAAATTGATACTTTAAAATATATCATCCAAAAGTTATGTAAGAAGGATTTATTTGCGTTTAAAGGACATTAGTCAGTAAGAACACATAGGCTACTTACTATGTTTCTTTTTAGTTCTTAGTTTAACTATATATGAAAAAAAACTATGAAACTAAACCTTTTTATATATAGTTAATTTATTTTTAAAATGCAGTAGGATTTTTGAAATTTTATTTAGTAAATGCTCCACAGTAAAGATTTTAATACCACACCACTTTCCGGCCCTTATGAAAAAATATGTGTTTATTTTTGCGTTGTAACGTATACCAATATATCGAGAAAATAAATCCTCATAAATAGGGTTGTTGTTAACACAGCTCGAGCGGACTGTGAACCGTGACCGCTTCATGGCTAGTTGCGTTTGAACGATGGCATTCGAGCCCCACAATAAAACCGCAATGTAATAACTGGTATTTGTTTTGGTTTCATTTATTTACAAAAACATTCTATGAAACCAAATATGAATTTTTAATATATGAACTTGGAATTTTGTTGTCTCAGAGGAGACAAATAGATTAGCTAAAATTAACGATAAATTATTTTCAAATTAAGAAAGGAATTTAAACAAATTACCAGACAATTTTTATTAGTTTCATACTTGATATTTCCTTGATTAATATGGACTCAATTTTAATTCTATTGCCTGTAATATTTCGTTAAGATAGGAGATATTTTGATTAATAATGTACCTACAATAATGATTAAGGGACCTCTAGCTATTGGCTAGTTTGAATTTGTAAATAAAAAATTGTAATCGAGACTAACTTCAGTAAAACTGATAGAGCGAATAAGAACCAAGCTAAATTAATTCAGGTTCGAATTAAATTATTTATTTATCGGATTAGCCGGGATAGGCGAACGATTTGTTGCGGCGACCTGAGGGAGCCACGGGTTGAATAATTCAAAACAAGTTCAGTATTTAATGGAGAGGTCGATTGGGTTTACCTTTGCTTTTTAATTATTTTAAAACGTTCAGCTATTT
>QDHC01002129.1:50950-61704 GCA_013186455.1 Papilio dardanus tibullus
TACTGGTGCGGGCCAACATTTAGCGCCCCTGTCGCTACGCCGCCTAAGATTTCACGGTCCGCCTGCGCACTGATTTATTCTGTGAACCCAACTTCAATGCTGTTGTTGTCTAGCTTTTTAAAAGATAATCGATAACTAAAAGTGAACCAAGAAACAAAAGGAAATAGCTGTTAACATTATCAAAATGTTGTTGTATGCAATCACTTGAATATAATGATTTGTAGACATTCATATTAGCGTTGTCAAATGTACCAAATTTAAAATATAGGACCTGGACAATATTAATATGCACTTCGAGTGAAACGGAAAATAATTTCGCTTACATTAAACGAGAGTAGTATCATTTGCCAAAACCGCAACAACGTTTGTCCATAAATTAAATAATTTAATTAAAACGTTTCTAACTTTAATAATATAGTAGGTATAAAAAAGGCACATCATCCCATCTTATATTAAGCCAAGGTTTTCTCGCCGCACTATATTTAACTACAGCGTAGAAATTCGCTCGATCGAACTTTGGAGGCTTCGCGGGCATTGGTGAAGGTAATCCGGATAGATACGCCGCAAGCCTGTTAGTGACCCATAGAGAGCTAATACCCTAAATCCTTTCATTCAAGAAGTTCTACAATGAAACTTCAATTTATGTGCTTTTAAAATTGGGAATAAAATTTTTGAAGACATTTATATCTTTTAATATTAATTATGTAAAAGCAAAAAGTACATGAAATGTTTAATTGTAAGGGTAAGATGGCAGTATGCATTGCTTTTTTAAATAATAACTTGAAGAAATATAGGCATCATGAAATAAACGCCTGATTAAATGTAATAGCAATCTCTCAAATTTTACTTTAACTATTTTATTTAATTCATGTTTTTGTAAATGTCCATATCATCTTGTTGTTTTTGTAAACATAACGCTCCGATTTTAAATAGAGCCCTCATTTTTTTTATAATTAATGAAGCCAATTTATTACATCGTCGCTTCAAAATTCAGAACAAAACGTTCAAATAATAATGACTAATGAAACAGTATCCTCAATTCAAAGACAAATTCGACTTATTTAAGTGTAAATAAAATCTATTATTCAAATATCAAATAAAGTATCACGCCCGGTCTTTCATAAAACATCGTCTATCTTCAGCGACAAGATTGGACGAATACCGCTTTGACTTCATTAAGTGGGATTAATTTGTACTTGAATTGAGTGAGGTCTGCTTAAAATTCTAAATGAGAGACTCAGGGTACAATATTAGCTCACCATAATTACGTTGGCTAGGTATAAACAAGTTTATATTAAAGAGGTCTACAAAGCGTCTACGGCGATTACGGCGTAGGCGTACGGCTTGCCTACGCCGTAGATGTTTTGTAGACCTCTGTTTATGGCGTAGCTGCAGAAAATCTACGCATATATGCCTACAGTCACAAATTCGTACCTCCTTTATTTTATTATGTAACATATATTTGTGTGCATGTGCCAGTTATCAAATCATATAAGCAATTGGAAAGTAACTTTTTTATTTGTACGAAATTTTTCCTAATGGAAAGTGATTTCTGGAAACTTCGAGAGCTCTCGAAAAGCTCAAAGTCCGCAGTATCCGGTGTTACAAGTTATTGTTATTCAATCGGAGCAGAAACACGATAAGTACGGTATTAGAAGCCGCACTTCAATTTGTTACAATCGTCTTGTGTGGTCTATTCGAGGAGTTACCTTACTTCTTACTAATATTAAAAATGGTTAAAGGTAATCTCCGAAACGGCTTGACGGATCTTGTGAAATTTGATATAGATGTAGAATACAGTCTGGACTTTACATTTTCAATACTTTATCGAGGAATCAATTTTAAAACGTAGTTTTATATCGAAATAAGCATAAGTAAGTAGTAATTATGTTAAATAATAAATTGCGTGATACAAAACTTAACAAACATGGTCATAGCTGCGGGCGGCGTACACTCACGATATTGCCAGTTTCGATACGCTCATACGTTTCTATTTTTTTTTTATATGATAAGGGGGCAAACGAGCAGCGGATCGCCTAAGTTAGTTGATCCGACGCCCACGGACACCTGCAACGCCAGAGGAACCGCAGATTCATTTAATTTCATTTCATTTCTATTGCGGCGATTACTGACGAAACTGAATTTTCGATACTTTACGACGGTACTAAACTGTAGAATCGATTATTTACGTTTGGTCATTTTGGAAACTATAAGGAAAATCAAAAATTTTATTTACTCTTATGAAAATATAGGTCAAAATAAGGTATTTAAAACAATAAAAAAATAGCGATTTTGCACTTTCGATACCATACGTAGGCGCCGTCGATATAGGCTACTTAATATGTTTTTATTTAGTCTCGCACAGACGGAGTCGCGGGACACAGTTAGTTGTCTATAAATAAACTGAAATGGCAATTTAAACATATTGCGGTAGTACACTCACGGTTAGAGATTTGATCCTTTTACCGATTTCTATTTTAGTGATTTGACGACTATTTTATTGAAGTCCGCGCGGCGCGGTTCCAGTTTCAATATTGCAAGTCACTTTGAGACATTTCCTTCGGGACTCGAGACTCGGACACGACTCGTTGCATTTCCATTTATCTAGCTCGCTGGGGCACATGATAATGTGATGCGCCTTCATAGCTCAACAATATAAGTACTGCTCGTATTGTCAACCAATCCGCACTTGGCAAGTAACTAAGGTCTAGTTACCTCTAAGTTAGGGTCCTCGACTCAGTATGACGTCTAAAACCAAGCAATATGCCATACATTGCAATTTTATACACGTACACGATGGATGTTTGTTGGATAGTATCTACGAGTACATAACGGATAAACGGTTCTTGCTGAAATTTTGCTAGGATGTAGAACCTAATTTGAAAGATTAATTTTTAGGTTTTTTAAATCTCCTCACGGATGGAGTTTCTGGCCAGTTAATATTTTATAATTACATATGCACATAATTAACATTACTAACGTGGTAATATAAATGCTGTATTTATGCGATATGCAAATACAATTGTAGTGAGAGTTCTTCAACCTCTAAAACAACAGTAACATTAAATGTTGATTTTGCACACGTCTGCTCAAAGAGGATTGCTTGCACGATATCTCGACACAATAGCGCTTTGCCGCAACGTGTCTTCTTGATCTTGCAATAATTTAGCATTCCCTTTCTATTGTGTCAGATAAAATGAGAAGAGAACAAGGTGTCTTTATTATAGTCCTAATATTCGTACACATAATGAATTATATTTCAATAAACTGCCAATAAAACCTCGTCCAACACAACTCCGCATAGTAGTGGCTGCCCTTACGGGCCATGGCCACTTCAATAAACACCTATTTAACCTAGGCATTACCGACAGTACTCTTTGCAGAGCGAAAGGAGGAGAAAGAAACAGCTTCACTCATCATACAACACTGCCCAGCTGTGTCCAATTACAGGGTTAAATATCTCTGCACGCGGGATCGCTCCCAGAGATGACCAGCAACATAAAAAGGCTCCTGGGTTGGCTGGATGGATCCAAGTCCTGCCCTCATGCAAAATACGCGCCAGTCGTGGAGTTGCGGAAACATAGGCCCTGCTACTACTACTAACCTCGTCCAAAAACTTAGTGATTCACAAATAATAAATTAACTTTTATATTAGTCTAAAGAGGTCACATGTCTTAACGTATATGTGACTGATAAACAACTATGATAAAATCTAACCCATTTGTAAGATATTATGAGTTAAATTATTGAAGAAGAAGTAGTACATAGTGTAAGTGCTAAAGGAGTCTAAGAAGAAATAAGCAGCAATGCATTCTGTAGGCTAATTTTCAAAAGAAAACTGCTATAAATACTCGTAAATAGCAAATGATACTTCCGTAACTGAAACTGTATAAATGAATGCAAACTAAAACCCTCGTTTGGAATAAATCGGCTGCAATGTTTACTGTAAACGCTACTAAAAGAGATAAAACAGCACGGTACGAGCTTGTTTTAATTCACTCCGTCGGATTCAGTAATCCAGTGAAATTATTATTTAAGTACATTTAACCAAAGGAAACTTCGCTTTAACATTTGTTTTCTGTTATTTTAACGGTTGCACTTTTAATAATTGATGTTTAAACTTGTTAATCTATACTAATATTATAAAGAGAGAAACTTTGTATTTTTGTATGTATTGAAATAACTCAAGAACTAATGGGCTGATTTCAAAAATTCTTTCACCATTAGAAAGACACATTATTCCCGAGTAACATAGGTTATATTTTTTTATTCCACGGGACGAAGTCGCGAACAACAGCTAGTTTGAAAATAAATAAATTTATTCATTTAATCTGACTTTGTCAAAAGTGCACACGGCTTTTACTCTGGTTCTGGGTAATATCTTATTCTACTTATAAGAGGGTCGGTGGATTAGGAGTCATGCAGGTCCAAGGGTAGCCATATGTATATGCTACAAAGCGATTCTATAGCGAACATCAAAAACGTATACGTATAGATCTGACAATGACGTTCGATATCTCACACGTGACAAGTACATGAATTATCGACTGTCATTGTCAGTTTCATACATTTTTATTGCATCAGCGTTAACGCTAATCAAAAAGGACCTTGGGTAGCCCCCGAATCGGATTTTATTGTACATTTTTATATATTTATTTTTATGAATGACTCCTTTAATATATTCATTTATAAATAAAGTAATAAATAAAACAAATATGAATAGAACACGCGTGTTGTGTACAAAACGAATAGCTCTCACTGTCCGCGTCGTTCTTTTTCAAACTGCATCCAACATGCGGCATCCAATCTGGATTTAGATTGTAGGTTTTGTTAGAATATAGGGAATGCGAACTGTACTTATAACTAGAAAAAGAAAATCTGAGGCTAATAGTACTTTTTATTAAGTCCAACTAAAATTGTAGACAAAAACATTTTTTTAGCTTGAATATTATTGACATCAAATTAGAATAATTGTATTATTTTATATTTGAAACAAAAACAAATCAAAACTAAATTTCTGAAACTTCGTCTCTATCTATATCTATACTAATATTATAAAGAGAGAAACTTTGTATTTTTGTATGTATTGAAATAACTCAAGAACTACTGGGCCGATTTCAATAATTCTTCTGCCATTAGAAAGCTAGATTATCTCCGAATAACATAGGCTATATTTTAATGCCACGCGGACAAAGTCGCGAACAAAAGTTAGTACACTATAACAAGCATCCTAGCAAAGATTTTCAAATAAAAGTTTATACTCATCAAGCGATGAGAAACCATTTCCTTATAGTGTATTAAAACCATTTTAATATTAACGTATATCAAAACTTCGCAACAAAGATACCTTTTGTTTATTAAACTAACGTTTTTCCTTGCATTATTGATAGGCTCCTATGCGTTGCTCAAAATTTTTTTTATTTTTTAACAGTACTTTGTACTGTATTTTGTATACAAAATAATACATAATCCTCTGTACTAAACCGAGAGGCCAGTCTGAATAAATTAGAAGCGGTCGAGCGAAATTCTTAATGCTCCTAATTAATCCACTTATGCATTAAAGTACTATTTTCTGGCGCATTTTGTGTGTTTTATACTTTGTTAAATAATATATTTATTTATAAAATAGACAACGTTTATTTGAGCTATTAACGCCATATAAAAAATGTAAAGATAACTGTTACAATGAAGCGTGTATCTGAGTAAATATTTTTAAGATTGTATGGAAAAAAATAATTTCAAAAGTTATATTTTGTGCTTAAATTATTATTTACAATTAAAAAAAACATTAATAGACATATTTTAGTAACAATTCCACTTAATATATTATCCTTCAATTTCTTATTTGACTTGTGTTTTAAATAATATATTTGTAATTTTAAAAGTCTATTGAAGCTTTTCAAAA
Organism: Papilio dardanus tibullus; assembly: GCA_013186455.1. Taxonomy (NCBI): domain Eukaryota; kingdom Metazoa; phylum Arthropoda; class Insecta; order Lepidoptera; family Papilionidae; genus Papilio; species Papilio dardanus. The sequence continues at coordinate 56,856 of QDHC01002129.1, forward strand.
ATAATTTAGTCTTCGTGGTATTCATAACCACACTCATGTAAACGGTTATTGCATAAACAAATATGTGGTTTGTTAATTTGTGTCAAATTGTAAAAATTGTTCAGATAATTAAACGAGTCTCTATTAATATAGTTATTAATTGCGCAAAAATATAACAAAGTTATTTTTTAAAATACTGTATTTGCATTAAGTTTGAATTTACACAAACAATGTACTTTCCACTAAAATTACTTTAGGGACAGATCTCTAAAATTCAAATAAAAAAATAAAACGATGGAACAATTTAAACATAGATAACCATCCCGTTATATACATAGGACTACTCCCAGCTTTACCTATCCTTATTTCTCAAACATCTGTTCAAAACAAAGCGATATAAAATAAACATTTTCCATATACAATTTTAAAACCACAAACATTTTAAAACAAAGATCGCTTCGCGTATTCTTCTTCACAGGTGAGTGCGCGCCGTTGGCTTGCTGAATACAGATGTAAAGCTTGTTTCACACGAAGGCATAACAAGGAAGCCGAATAGAACAGTAGAAATGTATTGTAATTGTAAATACAAAGAAGAAAAAAAATAATGATAAATAGTGTGAAAAGTGCATCAGAAGGCAGTGAAATCATATATGCAGGAAGATATATGTTTGGAAAGGAATTACTATGCCGACCCTCTCTAAGGAAAAGGGCAGGATGGATGATGTGTAGTACACTTCAATCGCATTCACACAGCACTGAAATATCGAAAAATAATAGTTTTAACAGTATGTGTGTAACAAAATTCAGTTTTAACTGTACAGTTCGACTCTACAGTTAAAACTGATGTACACACATCAATTTGAACTGCACAGTCGAACTGTACGAATCTCAGTTTTGCCTAAACAAGTCCGTCTGCGCAGTTAATTCTGAGCGTCTGTAGCTTCAATCAGTAGCAGTACTGCATAGTCTTCTCTGTTACACTCTGCTGTCGTCGTGTGTAACTGGCATAAGACTCGTAGATAAGAGTACTGAGATTGCAGACAGCAATGCCAGAGGTTACGTGCTGAGATATCTCTATAGCAAATAATGTTTATCTATACAACGGACTATTTGTCATTCCAGACGTATCGTTTCTTTTTGAAAATGTTGCATCACTTGAAAGTGTTTTTCATGAGTTGTATCTACGTCTTATTTGTTTTTGGTAGAATAAATAAGTTTTTGCTTGATTCAGAGTTTTGACTTTGTCGAGAAAAAGAAACACAGTATTACAACTGTCTTGTTGCTTATTTCGAGAATAAGAAGATTCGGTTTTGGTTCATTTGTGCTAAGTAAACTTTAGAATTATTAGAATAAAATAAAAAATACATTGGATTCCCTACAATTTTTATTCAGTTTCGTATCGTAATCGTAGCTGAAATCGTTAAATTTAAATATTAACTGCATATCTGTTATTATGTTTGTACTGATATTATAAAAAGAGAAATTTTGTATTTTTGGATTTGTGTATGTATTGAAATAAATCAAGAACTATTGGACCGATTTCAAAAATTCTTTCACCATTAGAAAGCTACATTATCCCTGAGTAACATAGGCTATATCTTTTTTATTTCACGCGAACGAAGTCACGAACAACAGCTAGTTATTACATTCCATTGTCTCTATTTAGTATCGAGTCGTAAATGTAATTTGTTACGTCCTTCCTATAGTGGACAAAGTCATAGTGAATCTTGCAGACAAATGCCTTTCCAAACTGAACTATAAATTCCTGGCACGTAGTATTCCCGGCAATTTCGTATGCTCCCGTATGAAACCGATAATGGAAATTCGGTCGTAAATATTTGGAAAGGTTTGCATTTCGCTATCTTGATACGGGGTAATGTTAAACTGTCATGTTTTATCTGAAATGGATATTAAAAGTCAGAGGTCTACGTGATAATGTAACTGAAAAATATTCATTTTATTTCTCTCTATTATAGTCGTGCTCTCTCTTTCTTTCACCCCTTTACAGTTAATAATCTCTAAACTTTACTTCCAGTATAACCTTCATAAGTGTGTAAAAAATAGTTATAGAATCTTTCATACTACTTTATATGTCGTGATTTTTTTTTTCTGATTTTTATTTCTACGATATTTAATATAATTATTATTTAATACACATAATAACGTTAAATCCAATACGCCTTAATTGATGCTTAATTAATCCGTTCGGGCTATCTCATTATGTATTATTAGTATGTATTAGAAACAGAGGCTGGGACGGGCTCATGTAATTATTCCACGCATTAAATGCTCTATCCCAATACATTGGTTTAATTGAATAGAACTAACTGTATTGTACGTATTTATTATCAAACAAAGGGCAAGTAAATCTGCATTACAGTTGATCAATTTTGTACCCAAAACCGTTGTAATAAAGTTTAATTTAGAATAATATAAAATGCCTTATTGTTTCAAACTCAAGTTTGAAACCACCACTGCCTAAATATCCATTCATCGTGTATCGTTGTCTTAGTTATTTTCTAGGAGTTTGAGAGGGTTGTCAATATGTTTTTCTTTAAGTGTATGAACAGTGGAAAAGCAGAGAAAACGTCGACTTTCAAAGTAAAATCGAATTTTCCTCAACAAATTAAAATCAAGCATTTACGTGGATAATTTAAACAAACAAATTGCACATAAATTTAGACATTGTACAACTGTGAGACTGTTCAAAGTATTTAAGTATTTTAATTGGTTTTCGTTATACATTAATTAAACAATTTAAATATTTGCTCTGAAGAAAAGCGAATGTTTAATGTAGTTTTAAAGTCGATTAAAGTTTACACTTCGTATTAATTAATAATAATAGTTCAAAGTGTAAAAGGCATGCTAATAAAATTCATTGGAATAGCAAAACATTAGTTTTAATTAAAACTAAAAGAGCTTCTCGATAAGCGAGAAGCCTCTATAAGCAAGACAAATGTTGCGGTCCCTTGAGCTCTCACTTCGCACACTCGACTGTACATGATATGTACATTACTATTTAAAGTTCTAAACATTAATAGGTCTACGTCGACCTAAAAAAACAAATAAGTAAACAAAAAGTTACTGACAAAAGATATAGCTAATGAAAACTAAAAACATAATTTAATACTTTTCGTTAGACAATCATTATATCATTAAATATTCTTTGTATGTTCTCATAATTTATTAAAGACGGAATTCGTGTCCACTCAAAGTAATAAAATGTTTCTAGCTTGAATTTATTCCCAAAGAACTATAATTGTTCACTAGCAAACTGCATCCTCGATATTCCACATTCCTCTTTGTACTTCATTCAACGTAATTGGCACAAAGAAAATTGGTTTGCAAGTCCGATGTTACTATTTTAAAAATACGTTCCGCAATCAAGGTGCGCTGTGTGCACTAAATTTCACTTAAAAGGACGTAGGGAATTGAAATAAGAAAATATTCAAATTGATGCAATATCACCATATTCCCAACCGATAAATTGCTTGTCGAAGACTAAAAATGTTAAACTTATGCAATAATTATAGCAACATTTATGTCTACTGTAGTGACTTTAAGTACTTTATGCCGGCTACACAAGTCAATTTGAACTGCACAGTCGAACTGTACAGTTAAAACCTAGCGTCTATAACCGGCTTTGAGCACTAATTAGTGTCTTTTGCAGTCAAACCAATCTAAGATTTAAGAATTAATCACAGTCTTTTACTAAATAAAGTTAAGCTTGTATAAAATCCTCAAAAGAACTGATAAAGCCGTGTTTATCTTCAAGGCGCGTTTAGCCAAATAACTGGGACGCAAAAGTCTGTTCGCAAACGGCGGGCCATTGTTATCTGTTACCAAGTTTCCTACAACTTTGTGACATTCGAAAGTGGATTGGGACACGATGGTTTAGAACAGTGCTACTGCAAGTTGAAGCTTGTTCGTAATTTTCCTTATCTTGCCTTTAACCGTCAGACTGTAGACATTAGCCTACCCCTAGGTACAAACAAACTATGTTTTATATAGTTTTACTATAATCTTATTTTGACAAATAATTAGCGCACTTAATTTTGATATCAGATGAAAAAAAAACATTACCAACAAGTATCAAAGGATACTAACAAATATTATACTGGAATAAGTATATTACTACATTTTTATTTCGATTCGTAGTTTTAGTAAATATTCTCCCGAAACACAACTCCTTGATTTCAACTCGAAGAATTTAAAAAAATAAAACATTTTTCTGTACTACCAGTTTCATAATTTCCACTGTTAAAGAAGTCAATTTTTAAGTCACAACCACGATCTTGGAACTTCAGCATAAAGTATTTTAATTATCTTAATCTCCCAACTAAACTCTGCAAAAGCTCCCAGACGACTTAAAATTATTCAAGGATGATGACACAAGTTGTAAGATGTAGCGTACTGCAAGACTTTGTATGGCCTCTACCTTTCCATGTTTGACTCCTACAGACCAAACCAACTTAAATACTAGGATAAAGTTTAAAGTAAAGCCGGGTACAAACGTTCACTTTTAACCGCGCAGTGTCAACTGCACAGTTGAAACTGACGAACACACGTCAATTTGAACTGCATAGTGGAACTGTACAGTTCTCGGTCTTGCCTACACACCTAAGTTTTAACTGCGCAGTCGAACTTTACAGTTGAAACTGAGCATCTGTAGCCTGCTTAAGAATGCTCTTTTAACCTTACTTCAGTTTACGAAACAATGAATGGTTTAAACGAATGACTTAAGATTAAAAAAAACAGAGTTAATCGTTATCAAGAACAATGAAGTTGCTTACTCTATAGAAATAAATCACTTTATATATGTTTATGTTTAGTTTAGTATGCTTGCAAAATATATTGCTTTATCAAGTTA
>QDHC01002129.1:61892-84633 GCA_013186455.1 Papilio dardanus tibullus
AAATATAAAAATCAATTCGTACATTGTATTTCTTTTCAAATCGAAAATAAATTGGTTACCGAAAATAGCGAAACTAAAAACATGAATAGACGAATAAAAAAAAACTTGAATTATATTAGATTGTATAACTATAACATAGGCAGTGGTAGAGTGGTAGAGCCCGTTTCAACATCTTCGCACGAATTGGCGGACTCACCCGGTGAAATACCACGACCACACAGAAGACAGGCGTGAAATGAAAGCAATACCGTGTTTCGTCTAATGAGTGTGGTGCCGGATGCCTAGTTTTACTCCTCCTACCCTTCCTATCCTTTTCTTATAAGGAAAAGATGGGATGGAGAACTGTTTTCGGCGGGAGAGAGGACTCCTCCTCCTCAGATTAAGGGTAGGCAACGCGTCTACAATAACAGATGTCTATGGACAGCGGCCACTTCGCTATTTCAGCGAATCAAGGTGGCCGTCAGAATATATTAAACGAAGTTTTAAAAATAATTTAGACATTATGTATTAGATAAAACCGTGTTATATACTTGGGTTGTTTTACAAACTGCCCACATCCTTCGGACCCTCATCAACTTTACCGGTCCTTACGCAACCGACGCAAAAACAAAGGGTTTTTTTGTAGAAAAACGTCAGCATAACGTTTTTCAAATACTCGTTAATTTTAAGGAAGCGTTTGTTAATTTTTTTACTCGCTTCACTTAGCGCGAAGTTTGGAATATTTGGTTTAGTGTTTAATAAAATAAAGACAAAGATTATTGATGGTGAAAAATGGAAAACTTTAACCATGTTTAAGAATAAGCACATTTACGCCATGCTACTAAGTACTAATAAAAGTAATTTAATACATTTAACTTATTCAGTATTACACTTATTTTTTTTAGCTCAAATCAAATCCAAACCATCTTCTAATCTTAACGAAAGGAAAACCTAAAAAAAACTTTATGATTACTTATATATTTATTCCAAAAGTGATATTTTAGTGTCCATTAATCTAAATTGCTTTAATTTATTTTAGTATAGACAAGCTTCAAAAATACTGGACAGTATTTACCTCGTGCCAGAAATCTCGTCCCGCCTGTGTACACAATCCTTAGTAAACAACTTCGCTTAATTAAGATTGGACAATGTAATTTTGTTGTTTGCTACAAGTTGTAAAGTACAGACTTCTGTGGTTTTAATTGAAATCAAATATCTGCCTATACATCTTAGCTTAAAATATGCTCAAGTGGAAAATCTCCTGTGGAAAGTCTTCTATATTTTCAATTTACGAAGATCTTTTGCTATACATTACGTATTTATCTTCATCAACTGCTTGCTGTGTTTCCTAAGCTCTTTTCTTCTAATTGAAATATGTGTCATATCTTATTTGATTCTTTTCCGACACAATTACGCTCTCTCTTACATTCCTTGGTCTTCTTCAACCTTAAAAAAAAAGATTAAAAGTTTCGACCCATGAAGGGCTCCATTTTCCGCAACTCCACAACTAGCGCGTATTTTGCGTGAATACACATATCTTTGATTTTCTTCGCCGATATGTGCAGACATCACGATGTTTTCCTTCACCTAAGAGCGTTGGGTAAATATGTAGGATGTGAAATTCGAAATACGAAAAACACATTGGTACATGGCGGGATTCGAACTCGGGACCTGCAGTTTACAAGTCAAGAGCTAAACCCCTGAGCCACCGACGCTCTAATTAAAACTAATTTGTCACACGTTTGATCAATGATTAATTAAGTTTAATCTCATTTAAATGTTGTATTGAACCAATCTCTTTTGTCGTTACTTTGGGCGATATTTTTGCATATTTAGTTTTCAATTAGTTTACAATATTAATATTGATAATTAAGCATCTAAAATGTATAGCTAATTTCTCTTCGATTACTCATTGAGGAGTCGTCAATAAATTTCAAACGATCCATCAACTTTATGCCTCATTAAGCAGAGAGGGAAATTGAAAGTTATTTTATTTTCGTCTTAAGTAAGTTTGTCCGGCGGAATTTTCCTTTCATGTATTTTAAGTTCCTTGAAGACATTTAAAAAAAAACATATCGTTCTGATTCATTTGAATTCACAATATCGCGAAGATTGAAACATGATTCTAAGTTTTAGATTGCGATTTTGTTATAAATTAGTTACTAAATAAATATATAGATGTAGATCCTAGATGTTATCAATACGACGACAGATTATATCCAAAAATGTTCATTCTTAAGTTACAACTCTTTAACTCAAGCTATGGTTTTAAAAACACTTAGTACTTATACCGAAATTTTAATATTCGCGTTGAAAAGTTTTCTTCGGCACGTAGCGTCACGTTTTCAACGAGGCCGTAAAGAAGCAATTAATTTGAATAAACACGACCCGAAAAAGACGAAAAAAACGAAACTGTTACTTAAATGTTCCATTTGAAATTCTCTCTTTGTTTTATCGTTATGCGATCGTTAATGGCGTTTTAATATCTCGTTGGCACCTCGTTGGGACATCCCCGTATCATTTTACAAATGCTATTTGAATACCAAATTTTATGGCTGCAACAGTCCCATCCAGAGAGCTTACATTACCCGCTAAAATATCAAATATCCTCAAAAAGAGTAGCCGTCTATAATATCTAATACGCCAAGAAAATATTTTATTATCTTCTACCTAATATTTACATCAAAGCAGTCTCGGTTATTTCTTCCAAAGACCAAGTTTATTAATACAATCCAAGTCGCAGTTCTTGATACAGCTATACTTAATAAACTGAAAACACAAGACTAAAAAGGATAACTCGCGTCATTCCAAAAATAAACGCCATCCACGATTGCGAGCAAAAAGAGACGGCATCCGCGCATCGGGTTTAGATGGCACAGCTGCTCTGTTCCAGAGGTATCGATTGCAAAAAGTACACACAAACAGAGTTAGAGCGCTGTGCACACAGGTCCTTGTTAACGGTTAGAGTTACGATGTTTTTCCGAGGCTTTAGGCGCATCGTATCGCTTTGAATCGTTTGTCACCCTGGTAACAAAGAAGCTCATGTTCGATGTAAAGATACTGTTATGTATAGTCGTAAATAAAACAAAGTATCAGAATTTACTCACAGAGTTGTCGACTTTAGTCCAGTTGAAATTAGCAATAATATAACTGTATATAAATGTATGTAGTAGTAGTAGGTTTAAATTGTATCTTTATATTAACACAGTAATTAAGTTGTTCCTAACAAATTATGAGCTTCTTGTCGCTTAATCTAATAAAAGAATTGAATTGAATTGAATAATAATGAATTATTCATTAGTTCATTCTAATTTTCTTTCCTAAAACGTCGAGGTTATCTTTAAAACCTTGAAGCATATAACTATTGATTAAAAACTTATGCGAATCGTCCTTATCACGCATGGTTCGTGAAAAGAAATTTATATTTTTAATACCTTCCCTCACTTCAATGCAATTTAAGTGCAACACTGCCTTTATTTCTCCCTCTCTCGATTCAAACAAGAGCAACAAGAGGAACTCGTTACTGCGACGGATTACTTGGAATCGCGGTGCACAGGAATTTAGACCAATTGTTCATTTCTTATTTTATACGAGAAAATTTACATGAACTACGTTGTGAAAGTTGTTTTTTGGATCGAGAATCGGAATTAAATAAAATATACTTAAAAGAAAAAAAAACAAACGGTAAGAATATTGATGATTGGAGTATCAATTACTGTCTGTCCTCTTATGACATACACAACAATGATGACGTCGCTTAAATTGATGAGGATTACACGTTTGTTGACGATACAAAGTCACTTCAGACATAAAGAGAAGCACAGCAAGTAATGAAAATTACATTCGTTTTTCTTTCGTTTTGAAATTTGCCCAGTAATTTCTAAACTATTTCAATATATAAAAACAATAAATATTTAGGAGAGAGAAGAATTTTACACCTAGCCATGATAATTTTAAACTCTATAATTCAAACAACGTGCGCAATGACAGCTTGTCAACCGCCAACCTCCTTTCGCGTGACACTAGCTTAATAAGCGTTGACAGTTTTGGCGACCATATTTACGACCGAATTCCATCTATATTCATCGAAAAAATTATAGTTCGGGTAATTTATAGTAAAGTTTTAATTTGCTCTGCGAATGTCTATGTGTTACACCCATACTAGGTTAAAAGTTTAACAAACGCACTTTGGCGTTCATTCGTGCTACAATAAATTAAACGGTTGTTTGTTGCTGCTGGCTTAACTGTATGCAATAATTTATATAAAATCAACACACTAGAAGCTGCAATTATCGTAATAGTTAACGAGATAATTTAGAGTAGAGCGCTTCCTCCATCGTCCGGATGTTTACCGCGCGGGCCGCGAGCACGTGGCGCGGACAGAAATAACAGCCCGGATAAGTGCGCCTGCGGTACATATGCACGTGAGATACTGTTCAATGATTTGTCTTCGGATAATTGCTCAAACAATTAACAAACTATCTGAAACAAAAGACACAATAAAGACATTTGAAGATAAACAATGGAAAGACTGGAAAATTAAGACAATGACGAGATTTGTTAGAATAAAACAAAGATTTTAGTTTTAAGAAACAAAAAGTACTAGACTCACTCATAATATGCGCCTTACTTGGTACCAAACAATGGTAATTTTATGTAAACATTTAAAGTATCTAGCCACGCAGATGTGCTCAGTTGAATTTGCAGTCGACGGAAAACTATTTCTCGGTTTAGCTTTATAAATACTGCAAACTGCTCTTAAACATTTACTACACTCGATTTGCCTCTGTTGTTTAGTTTTCTACGTAATAATTGAAGTTTACCTTTTGAATAAAAGCATTACTTTAGAACTTTAAAAGCTCATCTATTGATGAGTCCTTGCACCTGTAATTTTGTTTAATTTTTAATAAGATTTTTTTAAGTTTTTCTTCTTTTTGATCCTCTTTCCACTTCTTCACAACTGAAAAAAGAATGAATACCTATCTAGCGTTTTAACTAGTTTTATAAAAAAAACTTTCTTTCGAATGTGTGGAAAACTTACAGACGAGGAATATAAAATCTCAATTGAATAGAAATAATAAACAGAAACACGTCATTTCTGATTTAAACGTTGAAAATAATAAGATGAGATCATAGAAAACATTCAAAATTAAAAACATAATTAAGACGTCTACCATTAGGAACAGTGGTGATTTATAGTTAACACATAACAGATACGAATGAAATCTAACTAAACGTAGTATATGTGAAGTGTTCGCAAGTGTTGGCTTTACAGTATCTCTGTTATGTTCTCCCCTCTGCTTGGCATTCTGTAATATTTCGGTACTAGATGGGTGCGACAGTTTGGAAGCGGTCCAGTCGCGCGCGCGCCGCTTCGGTCGCGCTAACGGTCATAGTGGATGCCCGGTCTCATAACAAAAATATGCGTGACGAAAAAAATAGTTTATAGGTTACGTAAAACTGATCGGAATTGAGACAATAATTGCGAGGTTATGTGCAGTGAGTTTGGAAGTGTGCTTAAAGTATTTTTTTTATTCGAATCTGAGGATAATTTTGTTAATTGACTTCGTGTACTGTGATATTGTTGTAAAGTGGATTAGAAGTAAACAAAAACAAAATTATAATTTAATCAGTATTAAAAAGAGACTGGATGGCTTGTGAAAATTTATTTGCTTATAGTGCTTAAATATTTTAACGAAACTTTCAATTCGGAATATTTTCCGAGTGTCGTGTCAGGTTCAAGCGTGACTCACGTCCACGTCCAACGGCAATAAAACCAAAGAGCAAAACGAAACAATAAAATCCATACTATTCTGAGACCGTGGGCTGAAAAGCGAGCAATTCGACGGACATAAACAAAATGGCTTCGACCCGGCACGCGACACCATTTATAAGCCACGGTGTGTTTATTTTTGTTGCCGTCTCTCTCATACTGCCGATGGTGAACGAAGGAGATGCGAAGATATACGACAACACGCGAAACTTCGCGAATGAGGAGAAAAGACTGACAAGAGAGTATCACCTACGGCAAGGGGCGCTGCGAGGGCTGATTGTAAAGCCCGGCCGGCAGTATGACCTGCAGCAAGTGGAAATGTTCTTAGGAATACCTTACGCTGCCGCTCCGATTGGATCACTCAGGTTTATGCCACCAGGTAATCCATCAGTATTCATTTAGACAATCTCCTCTTACAATTACCTCTAACCTATTTTCTTATGTGGATATTGCTGGCACAATAAAGGCGACTTCTTCCCACGTTAGAGATTCGAAAGAACACAAACACAATCATCCTTTAGGTTAATGCAGAAGGATAACTAGTAGGAATAGAAGAGAAGCAAAGAAGGCCTCGTCAAGTTTATCATTATTTAGTAACAAACTTGCGGTCTCTGTTTGTAGAGATAAACAAGAATATAAATATGTTTTGTTAAGACAAATACGACTTTCAGATTTACGAAAAATTTTCCACATTAATTAATTACAAAACAAAATAAAATTCCTAAATAAAGAATACATAATCAAGTAGAATATTCTTCACCACGTTTAGGAGATTAAGAAGAAATAATTAAACATTTAATAAGGCTTAAAATAATGAAAGTATATTTACTAAAAAGTCGTTCGGACTAGACAACAAAAAAATTAACATAGAGATGAAAAGCAAACTCAGACCTTTGAATAATAATGACATTGGAATTGTAAAATACGTCTGATTTTTATGTTTGAATAAGACTTTGTTTTTCACAAAATTGTATAAAATTAAAAAGTAATGAGACTTTGGCAAAAATATTTACAAAACCCTTACAAAATATAAAGTATTTTTTTAAAACGAAATAATACAAAAGTCTTTTGCTAATTATTCCTGTACCAAAACATATGTATCTATATTATTGTGAAACAATGGATGTCTAGCCTGACGTTAGAGGCCCTGCTATTTGTTGTTTCTGTCAGAAAATATGTAACACTTGGTCCTACTCCGTGGACTTCGAAAACGGCATAATAGAAAGGCGCTAGTGAGTTACCATAATTTAGTTTCACTTTTAACCACACGGTCAGATATTGCAAAGAGAAATAAGAAGTTCAAATTACTTTACATTGAAACCTTCAATATTCAGTTCTATGACCATGATTTTAAAACAACCTTAGTGTTTTTCCGTTCCATGTCCCTTTATATATGTTGTTATAGAATAAAATAAATAAATGATTAACAACAACATACCATACACGGACGTTATACAACATACATGACGACAAGTGTTAAATGTAAATTATTATTATTATAACATAGATCATTAGAAAAATATTACTCATTAATATTTATTTTTACTAGATATATATATTCAACTTCTTCCATACTTTAGTGCAGATCTAGAGATCAGAGTAGACTGACTGATGTCTGTCTTGTAATTTATTTGCTACTATATAAAGTGCTATACAAATATCACCTTTAAACACAACTCAATAAAGTCGGAATTACAATATCTTTGTTGCAGTAAGTGCGCCGCCTTGGTCAGGTGTGAAAATGGCTACACATTTTGCACCAGTGTGTCCACAATCATTGCCAGTGATTAAGAAAGGAAATCCACCGTCACTAGGGAGACAGAACTACATGAATAAATTGAAGCAATTCCTTAAAAATGAGTCAGAAGATTGTTTATATCTGAATATTTACGTGCCCTATAGAGGTGAGTTTTCTTGTACATATTATATAACCAAGCAACTGTTCATCAATTGCATTTTCCTTGTGCCTTTCCTAATGAGGTTTCAACAAGCTATTGCTAACGTTCCATACATCTATTTACGCGTATCCTCTTTAACATTATCCATACTTGCTTTCGCCTTCTCTACCATTGTTTTATGTATCGTAAAAATAATTATTCTACCAAATAAAAGTTAATCTACTATCAGTTCCAATGTTGTAATAGTTTCCTTAAGCTCCAATAATATAAACTCTCTTCCAACTACAAAATTACTAGGTATATAGTATTTTTATGCCGTTCCGTAACATATGAAAGCAGTAATTGAATGAAACACACTGAAGGCTCGTCAAACATTCCAAAGTAGGTCAGTTTCTAGTGAAAATAAATGCTACGTGCAAGTCACTCGCTCCATTAAAATGTCTCATTCGTGCGCTTGCTTCAAGCAGTCTAATAAGCCGTGTCCTAGTGAAAAATTTGCATATATTTGCAACGAATGAAACTTATTTAAAAATACGCTTCATTTTTATTTCGACAAAATGTGTAATATTTTAAATTAATACCACAGTGAAAATGTGTGAAAAATAAAAGTATCAACGTACTTTCAAATAATATGATACTGACGGATTTAGGGTTAATCCAACGTTATACAAAGATATTAAAATCAAAATCAGTTATAGAGCGGGCACATTAAACATTTCTTTACAAACTCTTTAAGCAATAGCTTCGGTAGCAAGCAAATGCCACTCTACATGCGGTCTTGTCAAGATTTTAAAAATAAATCCGTACCAAAAAAGGTATAAAAAAACGAAAAAAATATTTAACCTTTTATCGATAAATGTTTCATTATATCATGTTTATTTGTTTACCTTTTTAATTTAGATGCAAATATTTCAGCCGTCCCTGGCATCGCTAATGTTTTTTTTTGTATTGGACAAACAAAGCTATAAAAAACAGTGCGATGGATCCGGCAACCCAATTTCTAGAGTAAATACACGCCAATCAATCTTTCTGTTGTTCCACCGAAACTCTATTTCTTAAAATAGAATAAATATTTATGCTGTAAATAAGGTATGGAGAGAATTATTTTCTTTCACCTCAATTTTATTAATGTACTTACCTTTCTTAAATTGCCTCGTGGCCTAGATACGAAAGACTTGAGACATGCTTAGACATCTGATCAGTATTAAATCAAAAGTAAGGATACTTATTAGGTTTAAGTTTGTGCAAGTCTTAATGAGATATTGCTGATATACTTAGAAAAGAGAAATTTGCCAGAAAATCTTGAAAAGCATTATATCACAAAATATAATCATTTTTTATCCAGTAGGGAACCAGTAGAATATTAAATCCAAATATCAAAATAAAGTATTAAAAAAGGAGTAGTAAAATCATAACGTAAAACTATGGCATAGTTGGGATGCCATAACTAATTGTTATAAGAGTTTAGAGAACATTTTAACTACAGAAGCTGGATGGATACGTGCCTAATTCCATACTGTTCAAATCTGTCACCAAACTGGCGTACACATGCCAGCTACTGTCAGCAACGAACCATAATCCCTAAATCTAAAATTAGCGCTGGACTAGAAAACTTTGGCGCTAATAAATAAAACTTTTTACGCCAAAAATAATATGTGTATATTGTGCTTATATCTAATATCTAATGTAATTATGGTTTTGTTATAGCTTAAGTAAAAATTAAAACGCAAAGAAGTCTTCAAGTAAAGTTTTACTGTCTATAACTTAGTGGAAGATTTTAGAATTCTGAAGGTTCATTAATTTATCTTAACAGGCAATCCAACTTTGTAATGAAGGTACAACTTTTAAATTCTAGTTTAAAGTTACCGATTATAACTCTATTAGTCAAGTGTCCACAATTTTTCATACTTGTTTTGAAATATTTTCTGATTGTAAAGTCCTAATAGGCTCGCTCTACACTTTATCTACTTATGTTTTTTTTATAAGAGAAGGAGGGAAACAAGTGGCTGGATCACCGAGGTGATCTTCGACGCCCATGGACATTTGCAACACTCGAGGAACCGGAATTGCATTGCCGGCCTTTAGGAATAGATACGCTCGCTTCTTGAAGGACTTTAAGTCGTTACGATTTGTAACAGAAGTCCTTGTACATTTTATGAAATGACGTTAGTTGGTTTGCAAAATATTTACGTATATCTAAATCACATCTGGTTTCATTAATTATACGCAGCGCATGTCACCGATACTATTTCACCGCCAACTTCTCTACATCGTTATTTAAACAGAATTGAGATTGAACTAATTGACAGTACGCCTATGTATTTATTTTTAGAGTAACACCTGTATCGCACAGCGAAAGCGAACCGGAAAATAAGCGAAGCGAAAATATTGTAGCATATACAGAAATACGAAACGAAAACGGAACATTTGGTTCACTTCATGTTCTTACATACGAGTTTACATAAAGAGCCTTACTTCTAAATTATTCGGGATAAAGAATTAAATCATGTTATTTGTAATTATATCTCTGTATACTTTTTTGATAAAATAAAGTAAAGCCCACGTGTGGGCAAACGACTCCTTCAGAATGAGGACACAGCCCACCGCACTATTAGTGTCATTTGGCAGATGTGATTCTCGAAATATTTGTCAGATTTGCAGGTAAAATGTCGGCAATTTAATTTAACATCAATCTACTAGAACTAATAAAGAATTTACCTAACATAAGAGTTAGTAACCATTAGAAAAAATACCTAATTTGGCTTTAATATATGAGTCATCTTATAAAGCTCTGCACTTTTCAGGATGTACAAAATTACAAAATTAAATGTCAGAAAAAAGGTGCACGATGTTGCGGAAGAAATATTACCAAAGTATAAAATACCTAGATATTTTTTCTGTTCCGATTCGATCCGTAGACTTCAAAGTGAAACGACCACACACCGCTTGACTATAGTCAAGTCATTTTAAAATATTTCTAAAGATATATAGCCGTGTGTGCCTTTATTTCCCCACTTACAAAACGTGTTAAAAGCGACACATCTATTTTCGCTCGTGTTAAGAATTTGGACACACGACCGCGACGGAAATGTTTATTAATAGATATAGAAACATGTGAATCGATCTTATGCGCTGGCGCCACAAAAATCGTTAAGACTCCTCTATTTATGACACATAATTAAATATATTATTATAGATGTTCTCAGCGAAATGATGACAGATATTAAGTATCACTACAATGAATTACGAATGAATTTTATTTACTCGTACACTATGTCCAGCAATGGCTGATGATGTAAATGTCGACTGCGACTCCAAATGGAGTAGACTTAGAATTTCATTCAGACCATGTTTTACATGTGTGCAAAATTTCATCGAGATGCGTCGATTTGTTCTGGAAAAAACTTATAACTTCCATTTATCCATCTTAACTTTAAGTGAGAAGTAATATAGATTACAACTCTATATTAGTTTGTACTGGGCCTATTCTATTATTATCTGACATATTTCATAGATTCCCTTCCTTGTTTCATAATATAACTATCTTATTTACATCATAATAACGTTATTTATTCCAGTGAACCAAAATGTATAATATAATATATCATACAAGTTGAATCGAATCCAAAAGGTAGGTCGGATGTTAGCCATAAATCGTATATGGAAGCGAATTTTCTATTTAGCCGCCCGCGTACAATGGGAGCTTCGAACAAAAGCCACAATAAAAGGTATCGGCAAAGCGCGCCTTTCAACTGTTATTGTTTTCACAAAATGTATACTTTTTCAATTTCACCTACTGATACGTGTCTGCGTATCAATCACCACGTTAAAACACCCTTTATTTTGAAATAAGTGTAAATTATACGGCTGAAAGATCTGAAAGGATTTTATTATTTGCATTTGAGAACTTTCATTTGACTTAATGGTATAATTGAATATTGATTAATCGAATTAATTAAATTAATTACGGAATCATTAGAGCTTCTCAGCATATATAAAAATCTTAAATTTTTACCACCAATGTTAAATATAAACTACGGTCCATAGTTTTGAATTCCCCAAGCTTTTATTTTAATAAATGTGTTTACCAAAAACACGTTTCCTGGTTATAGATTTACTACGACATTTTGGGGCCAAATATATACAAACGACAATGACAGATGGCATAAAATATTTTGGTTAAAAATTGTTTTTTTATTTTCATTATTATAATAACTATTTCGTAGTTTCGTATTCCATACAAAGCAATATCTATTGGTAAACTTTTAAACTTATTTGGAAACTGGTGGTTGTGACAAAATATTTGTTATAGTTTGCATGTATAAATACAGGTGGCGCTTTTATTATAAAAATAAAGTTACCAAATTTCTCACCAAATATAGCAAATATTATTATAGCGCCATCTATGGACGTTATAACAACACATACAAAACCCAGTGAAGTTTGTCAATTCAGGGAATGTTTTAAACAAATCACAGATGGCGTTAGTATGTAAAATATCTATACTTCTATACTAATATTATAAAGAGAAACATTGCATTTTTGTTTGTATTGAAATAATTCAAGTACTACTGGCATGATTTCATAAAATCTTTCACCATTAGAAAGCTACATTATCCCCGAGTAACATAGGCTATAATATTTAAAACCACGTGAACGAAATCGCGCTCAACAGCTAGTAACTTAATAAAATTGTTGAATTCATAACAACAATAAACTTCAAAATTACAATTAAATACAGTAACTAAGATTCGGTAAATGGTTATTATTTGAATTCGGTTAGCATCAGTCGGGTTTGAACCATTGTTACCAAACTGCTATAACTCCGAGTGGTGAATATCATTCAAACAAACCTTTGATCTTCTACAAACAATCACAGAAAATGCATTAGCAAGGAATCCTTTTAACTCGTGTAATTATAGACAATAGCTTCATTACGTGTTACATGTTTTTGTTATTTGTAGTGATATGGAACCAAAATAAACCAGTTACAACTACAGACAAATATAGATCTATAGATATCTATAGATTTGTCACACAAATGCAGTCAGTATGTTATTAAAACATCAGATTAAGTACGATAAAATCAATATTTATTGCAGTATTTTTCGGTAGTAATGAGGGAGATAATATTATTTTTTCCTGAGTATATTCCCTCCAGTGTGCTATTGGGACTGCCTTTTCGGGCTTAACCCAAAATATTCGGCTTGTTATGCATTCGAACTACTATTGACAACGATGTCTATTGGTCCAAGACCGTGGACTTTCGTCGTCTTCGGATTCTCGTTTACTACCACTTGCTAGCCTAAAATACGTTTGAATGATATAATTTGATGATATTATAGATCCAATCCCAATCATTATTAAGGGGTAAATAATCAAATATTTATAGAAGACAAACATCGGCTCAGAGTTCATCAAGCATTCCGTCTATCGGACGGTCGGTGAAACTTCTCCACTTTGCAACCGATACAAATAGCGGTCAATTTACTTCGCCGCTAAATTTACCTCATAAGAAACGTTTTCCGGCCAAATGGAGGGACCGTAATAGATGCCAGTAATGGAGGCTCCCCATTTATTTGACTTATGCCAACTCAGCTCTTCTTATATGAGCAAAGTTACATCATCTAACTTTCATTTACTTAGTTCCTAACTCGGACAATTTATTTTATATCGGGTAAAACTTTGATGTCAATGAATAAAATAAATACTCGTTTTGTGTTTTTTTTTTATCTATAGTTTATTTATTAGCCTCCTAATCCCTTAAGGGAAATCAACATCAAATAGATATCAAAGAAATAAATTATATTTATATGTATTTCCAGAACAAAAATCAAAGAAATTCCCCGTGCTGGTGTTTATACACGGCGACTCCTTTGAATGGAGTTCGGGGAATCCATACGACGGCAGAATACTGGCAGCTTACGGAAATATTATGGTTATCACTGTCAACTTTCGTCTTGGTATACTAGGTGGGTACAATCAAAAATAAACCCAATTGTACAAAAACTGTCAAACATCGCAAACATTGGTTCTCTGTAGTTTGAACACAAGTTCCAGCAGATTTCTTACTCACTTTGTGCATGAAATATTCTAACATTACATTCAGAAGTGAGGCCTTTAGCACGTCACTGGTTAGGGGAAACGGAGAAGTAAATTTTGGACGCGCGAAACTATCACTTTCTATGACTTATAAGATATGGTCCACATTGATGTGTGTGCAGTGAAACATTGATGATGATACAGACTAAATTGTTTCCAGGTTTCGTAAAGCCAAGTCTAACAGAGCATGAGTATGGCAATAACGGCTTGCTGGACCAGCTGGCGGCACTCAAATGGATCAAGGACAACATCGAAGACCTAAGCGGCGATCCCGATTCCGTCACGCTGATGGGCCACGGCACGGGCGCAGCTTGCGTCAACTTTCTCATGCTATCGCCTATCTCAAATGGTAATTATTGAAGCTAAAGGTTGAATTAAACATAAACAGCTAATTCATCTGCAGTTCTTATGGTGTTGCGGATATATACGCGGGTACCCAGCTACTGGGTCACCCTGTTCTTTTGCCTCTTTGTTCTATTAATGGCTTTGAAAGGAACATTCAGTCGGTAATTAAAAGAGTGTGGATTTAGACTTATTATGTACTTCTTTACAGCATTGTTCCATCGAGCGATCCTGATGTCTGGTTCCGCGCTGTCAGACTGGGCGATGACGCGTGACCCCGCGCCGTATACGCTGCAAGTCGCGCAGGGCCTCGGCTGTAACCCGATCTCCAAGCATATGATGACTTGCTTGCAGAACAAACCGTAAGTGTACTGTATATTTATAACAATCAGATCTGTGATGAACAATTTGTACTAAGGTTTATTATAAGAATTGTCGTAAATAAATTAAACGTTGGTAGTTTTGAGATTTTTGTGCAAGAAATAAAATTGATTTCATCTTCGTTTCTATAGTTCGATGAGATACGGCGTAGATATACTTCGTAACATAGTAACTATAAGAATCAGAGCTCGACATAAATTATGCATTAGAACACTCCGCCTTCCTTTGTGATAAGATTTGTGAGACATCTTACAGCTTCGTATAAAGGAGATGTACATAATTTGTTCATTGGATCCTAACTATGGTATTGAAGCGTAGCTGAGGAAAATATGTTCTACACTTAATTTCTACCACGAAGAAGAACACGCAATGCAAGTTCCTGGTATCTTAGAAGACATTAAAAGCCGTGTAGTGTCCACAAGGTCTGAGTAGTCCGTAAAGTGTACTTAAATAGTTTCATGTGAATACGTTTTTATTTTAGTTTGTCTGATATAAAGAAAGTACAAATCCTGGCTCGGGAATTCGAAACGCCGCTCGGTCCAACCGTCGCCGGATATTTCGTGCCCAATGAACCGGAGAAAACAATGGAATCGTTTCCCAATTTACTAAGCAAGTGAGAATTATAACTTTTTCTTCGATATTTCTATTTAAAAGTTAATATCCTGCTATCAGAATCACTCGATTTTTTCAATAAGTTTTCTTCGATCCTGTTATAAACAATAATGAAGAAACAACTGCAGACGTATACTTTAATGTCTATATAACTTTAAATTATCAAAGTTCCTGTTATTATTAATATTGAAATGAAGCTCATATTATAAATAAAAGTACAAATACTTTTTCAGATATCAGTTGCTAAGTGGTGTAACAGAATTAGAGAGCTACCATGATTTTGGTGTCATAGAATTAGACTCCGGTATTTTGGAAAATCAAAGAGATGATTTTATAAAGAAGTACATGAAAATAACATTCGAAGGCGCTGAAGAAGAAGCAGTTAAAGATATACTTAAACAGTAAGTGCAATTTGTTCTTTTAAAACACAAAGTAATAAAGAAATGAGACGAGGAAGTAGATTTGAGAAAGCGATTGATCTGACCTTCCAACTATGGTAGATGTCTCTAAGCAGTGGTCCTTCGCTGTTGAAGCGTAATCAGGAGGTTTTCTTTCCTTTGATCTTTTGTTTCCCTTTCAGATATTCCAAGTCAAAGGCGGACCCGCAGCGTTGGAACGTGGACACGAACCGTGACGTCATACTTGATTTGTTCAGTGACTCCAGGACCTTAGCACCGATGATCAACTTCGCAAATTACCAGTCGAAAGCCAATCGACAATCGTACTTCTACGTGTTTGGTCATAATTCTATAAGTACAGAATATGCGGCGGTAAGTGGCTGTTTAAATTGTAGGGCAACATATTTGTGGTTCCTCTGTCATTGCAGATGTCCGTGGGCGTCGGACCAATTAATTTAGTTGATCTGTCGCTCGTGGGCCCCCTTCTCCTATAAAAAAGGGAACTTTTCACATCCTCCTAGAACTTTTTTTACACATGTACATATAACTTACACACATACACACACATACCGCACGCATTTAAATACAGGTGCGTATTTAAATGCGTTAAATACATCGTCTTAGGATTAAGATGAAACGAATAAATCAAGGGTTGTCTGTGCACCCGTAACTCTACATTTTTTTTATGACGGTCTATAAAGCCAAGCTCATAAAATCAGGTTAATGTCGTTGGGTTTTTTTAATTATTAGTTCTGTAAGGACAGCGGATATAGGTGAACAAATTAGTCACTTTTAAACGAACTTCATAATCGTATGACCTCTTTTCCACATAATTAAAAGAGTGAAATGAAAAAGATGCGCACTTGTAATGCGGCATTATGCAGATTTCAATATTTCATATATTTCTGATTATTAATTCATCATTAAAATATCAATTTCACGTCGGTTTATAGTCCACTTGAATTAATCAGTTCATCTCGCGAGGCAGCGCCATTAACCTGATTAATATTTATATAGATATTGAATATATTTATGAATACTTTCATTAATAGAAAATGTTCATCCGCTATTTATATTTATTTCAAATATTTTTATTTTAGACTACATTTTATAATTATTATCTCCCACTTGTATTGATTAATCTACAATTTACCAAACATTAGATTAAGTTAACGTACGATCATTCGTATACTTAACTGAATCAAAATGTTTAGGTAAACTAAGTAATGTTTGCTAAATGTTATTTCAGCTAAACAAAAGTGTTCACGGAGAGGAGATGCCGTACGTGTTAGGCATCCCGCTCGGAGGGGCCAACTCACATTTCCATACTGAGTACACTCCGCAAGAAAAGTTGCTTAGTGAGGTGGTTATGAGATTGTGGACTAATTTCGTTAAAAACGGGTAAATACTCACCTTCATTTACTGAACAAATAACAATAATTAGAACTAAGTATACAGATTTATAAAACTTATCAGGCAAACAAAACTATATAGTCATACTACGTCTACATATAATCAAATCGTTGTTTATTCCACAGATCTCCGAACACACAGAGCGTAAACGAATACTATTCGTTGGATCGCAAGCAATGGTCACATTACAATGTTGAATGGCCAGAGTATACAGAAGCGCAACAGCCGTACTTAAAATTAGGTAATCTTCAATTTAAAGTTCTAGTAATATTAGTATGTTCAATATCGTTGTAACAATTCGAGCTTTAATTATATTAATTTTCTTGTAATTTCTGAATTTTACAGACATTCCACCTTCAATAAGCAGTTCGTATAGAAAAAACTTTAGTAAATTTTGGTTAGAAACGTTACCCAATAAAGCGAAAAGATATGTCATCGACCCGTTATTTGAGTACACGCCGAAACCGACAACAGCGAAACCCAAAACAACACATAGAATTATAGGTATGATCCAAGAATCTTCAAATCAAAATTACCAATTTTAATACATGCTATACTCGTAAGAAGATGTACAATTCAATTTCTTTTAATTTTGTTTATTGTTAACTTTTTCAGATCCTATAAGAAAAATATGGTCACCGCAAATAAGTAATCCACCATATCATTCGACTTCTTATGGTAAAATACGGCCGTTCTCTCAGCCGGAACATAGACCAGACACGAATATGATATATCGAGAAATACAGTCAATAAAAACGCCATCGAGGCCCATGCCGCCCGGTCTAATGGAAAAAGTCACTCACAATACTTATTCGACGACTGCTAAGCCTACGACATTAAACAACATGCCCGTAAAAACCTCCAGTGCGACCGTAACTCTCATTGTTACATTGGGAATTCTTTTCTTGGCTGTTAATGTCGGAATATGTGCTGTGTTATATTTCAAGAAGCGAAGAATTAGATCACGTGAAAGGACCTTTGAGACAACCCGAAATTCTCGAGCAGATATCGGTGAAGTCGATGTTATTGGACAGAAGTGTTCAAAAGACGATAAAAGTGCGCTTCAAACACTTAAAAACAGTTGTAGTGTTATTAAAACGATTGGACTTAATAAAATGCGGGGAAGCACAAATAGTAAGAAAAACAAAAAGAAACCAGAGCCGTGTAAAACTCCAAAATCAGATGATTCTGGAGGTTTTCGTGAAAGATTTCAATTGAGAAGACATCTGTCTACGAGTACTTTAGACGCTAATACTAAAGTACGGGATTGGATAGCCAATGAAGTTATGCATAGGTGCTCTCCGAGTATACTTAGGAAGTCTAATACGGAATTAGATACTGATAAAACCATAAACGTAAGAAAGCCGTTCACAAGATCTGAAGAATTACTACCAGAGGGTAAAAAGGACATTAAAGACTGTTTAAATGACACTGTAACATCAAAGAATTTGCTGTCGAAAAGTTATCATAACAATAAAATGAAAACTTCAGAAAAAACTACATCTACGTCTGCATTAGGCTCACATTCATCAATAGGTAGTAATAAACAGTCATTGGTGAGTAAACATACTGCAAAGTCAAATGATTCACTGAAAAGTAAAGGAACTGAAAGTATTAAATCGAAGAAAGTGTCTGTAGCAATCGACGCTACACCTGCCGCGCGTACAAGTTCTGTTTTAAAACAAGAACCTATAGAATTTTCTAAGTCGCTTGATTATACGATGGATAACAGTAATCAAATTAAGCTACAAAGATCAAAAACTGAAGGCAATTTTATATGCGAAGACAAAGAAAAGGAAAAGACTTTTACTAATGTGGTAACGTTATCATTGAAACAAGAAACGCCGCTGAAAATTTCACATAAACATTCGTCGTCAGATCCCGTAACTGACGTTAACTACGAGGCGTTGATGAGGGAGAAAATGAATTTGGGTACAAACATACTCGATATTTTGCCTCCGGTAACATTTAGAAATAACATAAACGTTACTTCAAAAGACGATGTTCAACTTGAACCTTTAACACCTGAGGAGTCACTTATGATCATAAAGAGAAGAAATTTCCCAAAAGTTTTACCGGATTTTCCGAAAGCTCAGAAAAGACTGTCACTACAGCCTACAAATCTACAAACATTTAGAAATTTTCAAGGTAATTCAGAAAGTATTTTTGAAAAACCAAAAGTACCACCACAGCCACCACCACGTACTACAACTTTAGAACGACGACTTGCATATCAAAATTCTAAACCCTTTTCTTCGTTTGGTATTAAATCAAATACTACAGCTTGTCCAAAACCAGTACAAAATTATGAAAATATAGAAGCGCTTTCGTCTTGTTACAATGACTATAAAAACTCAAAAAAATCGTTTGAGAGCATTTACGGCATTAATGAGCACGCTGACCATAGACGGGAATACCCTAAAGTAATAATAGCTTCTAGCGATGTTCCAAGTAACTCAGATACCAAAATCTTAATTCAACCATCACATAGTCAGGTTGAAATATCCAAAAATGTACCACGAGTGAGATTGCCAGATGACTTTCATTCGCACACAACCGGATCTGTAAAATCATTCTCATCTATTTGTTCTGATGATAACATAGAGGACGAAGAAAACGATTTTCTTGATGATTTCGCTGAAGATAAGCTTATTCAAGAGTTAGTAGGTGGAGTGGAATCACCTACTAGTTCAGTTACATTAGATTCCAAGGGACCAGAAACGATATTCGAAAAAAGACTTGAAATTGTACCTGTGAAGTTAAATACTGTTCAGGTGATGCCTAAAGAAGATTATGTTTGTGTGTCAGATTTCTTTCTACCTGGTATTAGTGATACAGAAAGAACGGCAAAAATCAAACCTAATTTTAGTCTGAACAAACTTCAACAACGTAGTGAAAGTATTAATAGGCCTCTAGAAAAAGCTGTCAAAGTAAAGCAAAAAAAGACAATTAACCCTACTATAATTTTAAACAAAACATTAAAGAGTTGTAAAAGTGACAGTTTTAAAAACGATACAAATACAAAACTGGAACATTCTAATTCGGGATCTTCTAACGACACAGAAACAAGTACTGGGACAGTGAAGAAAGTAGATTTAAAATAATAACCTGTTACAAAACTATCAATATGTATAAATCTGCACAAGTAGTGTTTGTCACCATCAAGTGTTAACTGTAAATATCTATTGTACATTTAACTAGAGGTCTTATAAAAGGTGATTATGTAATGCATTTATGAAATAAACTCATTTATATTCCGTATGATTTACTATCTTCTCTGTGTTAATTTAGCAAAGTGTGTTTTTAATTTTATTTCACGGATACACCCTTGACCTTTTAAACTATACAAATATAATATTACATACGTTACATAATTAAGCTTCTTTATGTCATCATTTTATGTAACAGTATAAAACACAAAATTATGATACACATAAAAGTGATCGTAATAATTTATGGTTACAGCTTATCGTAAGGTTGTAAGCTTGTACTTTATGGTTCTTTCATTTTATATGTATTCAAGGTATAAAGCTAAAGAAAGTACACGTACAAACAATTTTGGTGGAGCCTTTTGTAGTAGACAACAATGTAACAGATACTAGTAACCAAGGTGACCAAAGCTTAGGTTAGGTTTTTGAACACTATGATTCAAAGATTAACAAAAGAAGATAGGAGAAAGCAAACAGCTTCATACCACTCATTAAAACGTACCGCAGTACCTAAAAATAAATAATATTTGTTAGCGTATTTGATATTTTAGCTTACAGACATGAAAGTTAAAGTCGGAGGTAAAACAAGTGACAAATGGTTCACCGCTCTGTTAATTACATTACAAATGTTATTTATGTGAGTGAGTCGTGTTCGTCTGTCGCCGACGGTTCCGGTAATGAATGCTGTTTTGTGGGAAAGAAGGAAATAATTGTTTTCGTAAATATACCACAGTTGATAAACACAATGATATAAATGTTTTGGCTTGCTTTCATTATCTCCATCACTATAACCTACGGTATATTGTTATATATTCAAGATATGTCTAGTTAATATAAATGAATAGAGACTAGTCAAGTGTTAGTGTTACTGAATGCATAAATACCAGGATTAAACATCTGATTCGGGGGAAAACTAAAGGAATTAGATGATGATAATTTTGTACTCAAAATATAATTTACAGTCAAACTTGGACAAACGAGACCTGGATAAGCAAGAAACCTCTATAAGCGAAAGTCATTCTCTGGTCCCGTCGAGCTACCTCCATATGCGAGAAACTCGATTTACAGCTAAAACTCTATGAGCGAGTCAAATATCGTGGTCCTTTGGACTATCGCTTCTCTAGGTCCGTAATTAGTTAATTTGTATTGTATTCGCATGAAAGAATTTCACAGTTAAATATTATTAGTAGTCTTGCAGCTATTTAAAATATGGAAGATTCAGTGCGAATTCTGTACAAAAGTGTAAAGTTTGTGGCAGCGCCGAGGCCGAGACTCCGTGAGCGTGCGGCGAACAACTTTTAATGATGCTCTTGAAAACTTAATATTGCGAAGATGAAGATAATTACGCGCCATTAAAATACACCGACTTTTCTTACTATATTTTCATTTGACCTCAAGTTTATTTTTCATCGCCGCATTTTACATTGAATTTTTACTATAAAAGCTTATCATCTGAGCTTTTCTTAGACATTTTTTGTAAAATTTATTAACACATCAGAAACAGGACTTTATAGAAAAAAAAGTCTACTTACCTGGAAAAATACTGTAGCAGTTACGTGTAAAGAACTTTCACAAATAACTAAAAAATATCAGTAAGACACTAATAAATAAAGAAACAAAGGAAAAATCACCTCATTAGTAAATATACAGGAATTATGAATCTCTCCAGTATTGTTCATCACACTTCATCTTTTTAATGTTACTTGTATTGACTAGAAAACAAAAATTCAGAACATTAAGTAAACAAACCTTATTTCCTTAAACTGAGTAAGGTGTTTGGGCAATAGTTTATCAGACTCAATGGACATAAGAAATAAAATTTACGACAGCAAATTGCAGTTAGCTATTGGATAGAAGCCAAAGTCGGAAAGTGCTGAATACTTTCCGTGTGATTCCTTACTGTAGAAATTCAGGTAACAAGTAAACTTAAAGATGTTTTGGACTTGAAAAATATTGGTTCAATAATTTTATCCTTGTGAATAAAAATAAAGAAAACTAAAGTAGTCTATGTGCAGATATTTTACGGGATTTGAAATGTTGCCGACAATAAGTAGTTTGTTTTTATTCATTTTATTTCAAAAGCTAACATTTTTTCTTCGAGTTAAACTAAGTCGTTTATAACTAATGATTCCTGACCAATAGTTTAGGTAAATGATTAAATAATTGGAGTCTATATCGTCTATGTTATGTTGAATAAAAGCTACAAAAATATATTACCTGAGCTAAAATAAGAATTTGCAGTTGAACATTTAAAACTTTTTGTTAGTCTGAGAGATAATCTTAACAAAAAATATAATTTCACACAATCCTTGTTTGCTTCTTTCCCTCGCAATAGAGCTTATCTTGCATTGGCTTATTTGCAGTATCTCTTAGTAGGAGATTTAAATCTTAAGCTACGTACGAAAATACCGCAGCAATTTTATATATTTTTTTGCTTTCAATTTCTCAGTATAGCGCGCTCAAATTTGTCAAAAACGTTTTACTGAACATAACAATTTCATACAAAATAGTCAATTATCTCGATCAATCAATTTTCGTTCGACGAGAATTTTCAATTCATCAATTTCCGTTTGAATCGACGTCATAACTCATTCCGCTCCACAAGGATTGAAGCTGCTAATAAAGGATTCACCA
>QDHC01002133.1:22050-35832 GCA_013186455.1 Papilio dardanus tibullus
TATAAAAAAAAAAAACATATGTCATTTGTATGTAATAATATTGAGAGAAGTGAGATTAAGGGAGAGACAACATCTTCGCACGGATTGTTCGGCTCGCTCGGTGAAATACCACGACCACACACAAGACACGCGTCAAATGGAAGCTATTCCGTGTATCGTTTGATGAGTGTGGTGTCGGAGGCCTAATTTTAATCCAGTTTCCCTTCCTATTCTTTCTTATAAGGAAATGATGGGAAGGAGAAGTGGATATGGCGGGGGAGGGGACGTACTGGAAGAGGAATTAACCTGTTGCTGTGTGTCTCCTACTCCGTAAGGGTAGGTAACGCATCTGCAAAGTCAGCCTTCGCTTCGCTATTTCAGCGAATCCAGGTAGCTTGCTAGTTTGACACTGTATAATATAAAAAGGGAAAGATTAATCAGTGAGGTTAATGTTCGGTTCTTTATATTAATAAATTGTTTTAGGAAGCATTAATTAAAATTATTTTGGCCTGTTGGAAACAGATGGCGTAACGAAGTATACGCCGTAGTTAATAATCGCAACGATTTATATTCTTCAAACAGAATTTATTTAAATACGTAATAGTATGTAAGTACATCTAATATTTACCTTATCATCATCATCACCAGTTCACTATTCGTCCCCACCGAGGGCCGTGGTGCCTATCCCCTAAGGGGTGACTAGGTCATAGTAAAAGTTGGTGGAAATTATTAAACGAATCGCGAATTTCGAATTCCTTTTGCTGATATAATATTAGGTTTGAGGTTGTTTTTTGTTCACACAAAATTGACAGATCCGCTTTTAAATTCCGAGACTACATCTATATCAATATATATACTAATATTATAAAGAGAGAAACTTTGTATTTTTGTTTGTATCGAAATGACTCAAGAACTACCGGACCGATTTCAAAAATTCTTTCACCATTAGAAAGCTACATTATCCCAGAGTAACATAGGCTATATTATTTCATGCCACGCGGACGAAGTCGCGCTCAACAGCTAGTATGAAACAAAGAGCAGGGAGATGATGTTGTTTTATGCTAAAACATCCTACAACTATAAAGGCGAAAGTTATGATGGATTGTTATTTGCTTAAATGAATCTTGGTGCAATTTTAGTAATTAAGACTCAGGGGGAACACATATGTTACTATGTTTTTTAGTCTCGTGCAGACGGAGACGTGAGCGACAGCTAGTTAATTCATAAACGCGTAGGCGATCAATGCGTTTGTATTTATATAGAGTGTGAATGATAAAACTTTCCGGTATTGAACATTAAATGTATAGAATACATTACGTTACTTATTTTTTGACATTTTTTTTGTATAACAAAATAGCAAACGAGCAAGTGGTCACAAGGGGGGCTACCGAAAGTTCTTTTCGATCGGAATTATCGCTGATGGAATCGACAAAAACGAATGAAACTGACATTGACATTCGATAAATCATGTGATTGTCACGTGTGAGATATCGAATGTCAATGTCAGTTTCATACATTTTTGACGTTCGCTATAGATTCGCTTCGTAGCGAATTTACTTTGGGTAATCCCCTTGGATTCGCTAAAAAAGCGAAGCGATAACAGCCCATAGACATCTGCATATGCAGTTTTTTTTCTTTCTTCAGTTTATTTTTATTTAAATTTCTATGCCCATTGTATTTATCACTGTAATCAAATACACTTTTTAAAACAGTATTGCACTCACAGCAGTTTCATTGGTAAGGTGCCAAAAAGTTTTAGGTGAAGAATTAGTTTTTTTTTTTTCAATATTTACTTAACTTACTTAACAGAGGGGCTACCCAAAGTACATGCGCTACAAAGCGATTCGACAGCGAACATCAAAAATGTATGAAATTGACAATGACGTTCGATATCACACACGTGACAAGCTCATGGCATATCGAATGTCACTGTCACTTTCATACGTTTCTGTCGATTCCATCAGCGATATCGCCAATCGAAAGATACTTTGGGTAACCCCCCTGATATAGATATCGGTTTGAATTATTGACTATTTGTTAAAATAATAACAGTCGTTGTTCTGTAAATAGAGAAACGACTTTTAAATTTATTTATCCATATTTTACTTGTATTTACAAAATTGCATCTTTCTTATATCTTTAATTTATTTCTTTAAATGAATAATTAAACTCTTTACTAAATAAAATTTAAATAAAAAATAAGAGTACTTTTATTCAGAAATATATATATAATATATAGCAATAATAATGTTTACCCTTGTTAACGACTCTATTCGTTTCCCATTCTCGTTTATAACAAACAAAGAATGACCATCTCTTATCTTTCGAGTCCACCGTCCATTCAAATGTCCCAGTGAAGCTGCTGTGGTAGAGCAAAACGTATCAATTATATTAAAATTTGAATTATAAAGTGTTCATGAAAGAGTTACACATTCCCCATTCAAAATGATATTCAAGTTAACAAAGTGTAAGCAAATATAATTTTTTATACAACATATTAAGTGTAAATTGTTAAAAATATCAAAACAAAAAACAAAACCGCAGATTCGATTATTGTTAAAATTAACGTAAGAGCGAAACGATTCTAATTTTTAACGTTACACAAAAAGTTATATTAGTGTTTTTAACGCTGGTGCTTCATTAGACCAATGTTACGAGAAAAACGGCCATACGCCGACGCAAAATCTCCATTTTTTGCGCGAACTCGGTCTACTGAAGCCGGTAGAGTAATTAATGAGTATATAAGAAATTTTAAAGTGCCAGCAAAACGATAGCGAAGTATGGTCGTGTTATTTAATAACAATTCTGGTATAAAATATATGTGTGGACTTCAAAGTGGGGAGGGTTTGTGTAAAAGAGGATACGTGTAAGAAAAAGTGGTTTCAAATATGAAGATAAAAAGAGGACATATTGGAACTATATATACATACAGGGTGTCCCAAAATTCAACGATAAGCCAGTGCCAGTGCATCACCAGATCGGTAATTTTGGGACATCCTGTATACACACAGGGTTACCAAAACGGTATATTTAAGCGGCAAACAAGCAAGCGGCCCCTCGGATTTGCCGAAATAGCGAAGCCACCGCCACCCATAGACATCTGCACTTGTAGATGCGTTGCCTACCCTTAATCTACGGAGGAGGAGACGCACAGCAAAAGGATAATTCCTCTTCCTACTACGTCCACTCCCCCTTGATGCTAGGGTAGGATTTGCGAAATAATATCGTTATCTTGGTTTCAGATATTGCCAGTTTTATCTTCATCATTCCATCAGTTTGTTCAACAAACACCTGCCCTGTTGAAGACTATGTGGATGCTTGCAGGTACACAGTAGTATGTGACATTTATTCGGGCTCATCCACACTATATTCCTGCAGTTCGGAACCGCATATAATTTTCAAAATAAAGAACTCCAAAAGTGAAATGCTCACAGCAAGTTTCTTTGGTTCAACTAACTTTGACTCAAGGGTTCGTGAAATTAAGGCCATCGACAACAATTGGGCGTCAATAGAACAGTATGCATTCAAATATTACACTAAAAGCGTAAACGTAGATTTATCATCTAATCATATTAAAGTCATTAAAAGTGATTCGCTTAGAAATTACGCCTATCTCAAATATTTAAACATATCTAATAATGAAATTGAAAGCTTGTTTCCCAATTCCTTATCGCCAAGTTCAATTCCAGATTCCGTACTTGAAGTGCTAGATTTATCCAATAATTTGCTCCATACCTTAGAATATGGCGTATTAAACAATTTTCCTCAACTTAGTATTTTAAATTTGCGAAATAATAAAATCAAAAATATATCAGATGACAGTTTTGGTTCACTCAAAAATTTAAAAGAATTGTACATGCAACATAATGAACTTGAAGTTTTAAACATGATCCTAATAAGTTTGAAATCCCTAAAAGAATTAGATTTCTCCTTTAATAAGCTTAAAAAAATTTCGGGATACGAAGTAAATCGTTTGATTGCATTGGAAAAATTAAACATGTCCCATAATGCGATAGAAGTTTTAGAATCCAATTGTTTTAATCAGGCACCCAGCTTGATTGTCGTAGACCTTAGTTACAATAGAATAGCGTCAATAATAGACGCGAAAATGTTTGGGAGCAACCTACGTCTGCAATATATTGATGTAAGTAACAACCAGATCACAACGATTGAAGATAATTCTTTCAAGAATTGTAATCTAACATATTTTAATTTTGATAAAAATGTTTTATCTGGAAATATTACAAATTCTACATTTGTCGGTTTGAGTTCTTTAAATCAATTAGATCTTAACAATCAAAATGTAACTAATTTAAACGCAAAAGCTTTTTCTAGTATGACTATATTGACGTCTTTGAATATAAGTTTTAACAATATTGAATACGTCGACACGGACAGCTTTAGAAACTCTTCTAGTTTACAAATATTAGATTTATCACATAATAAAATTACCAATTTAAATTTTGTAAATAACACACTATATAATTTAACACATTTATATTTGAGTGACAACAGAATTGTTTTGCTACAAGAAAATTTGTTAAAAAACCATAACCAAATTATAAAATTAGACTTATCACTTAATAGAATAACAGAAATCCAACAAAATTCTCTACCTTTATTTAATTTACAATATTTAAATATGACAGGAAATAACATTGTTGGAACAATTGAAAAAAACACTTTCAGTCCTGCGAAGTTCTTGAGATTTTTAGACTTAAGTAAATTTAAAATAAATAAGATAAATGATATGGCTTTCGTGGATCTTCCAGTTTTGACTCGATTGAACCTTTCAATGAATGAAATCGAATCTATAGGATCTAACAATTTTTATGGTTTAAACAATATGTACAGTTTAGATATTTCTCACAATCGCCTTAATAGAATAGATTTAATTAATACTACTCTTACAAACTTGAAAGCTGTGTATTTACAAAATAATAGATTAACAAAACTTTCAAATTCATTATCCAACGCAAGAAATATTATCTACCTAGGTTTATCATTTAATAAAATTTCTGATTTGAATGATACAGAATTTGAGATTTTTTCCAATTTGCGAGTATTACATTTGTCTAACAATAACATAACAACGTTTAACGTTCCACAAATCAACACTTTGTCGAATATAACTACCATTACCTTGGCTAACAATCACATTTCATACGTCGACTTAAAATATTTCAAAGAATTAAGAAGTATAGATCTAAGCAGTAACGACATATCAGTTATAAATAACACATTCTTCAAGAATGTTGACTATTTAATGTTTATCGATTTGAGTAACAATAGCATTGAAAATGTACCACCGGGAATATTTAATAAAATGAAAATTTTAAAATCCCTCAACTTATCTTCCAATCATTTGAATAGGTTACGTTATGGCAGCTTACAAGGATTGCATAAAACTGAAGTCATAGATATATCGAGAAATAATATCTTATATTTTGATGTAAACTGGTTCCACGAATGTGAGGCTTTAAAGACACTTATAATAGATTACAATAAAATTAAATCTGTAGATGTAGACAGCCTCACACAAACCTTGTCGAATCTTAGAGTTCTTAGTTTAGGAGGTAATCCACTTCAGTGTAAAGAAATAGTTGGAAATAAGAAATTTGGCGTGTCGAGACAACTAGAAGTGACATCGATAGATAAAGTTTATCACGAAGACAACGCGTACGGTATAAAGTGTGGAGATGTTAATTTTGAAACGACGACTGCTAAACCTAAAATAGATGACAACAACGTACAAGATTCTTCCTTATCTAAAATGGTTTTGATCTGGTGCACTGTGTTAACAATAATAATTATTATAATGGGAGTAGTAATATTTAAGTACAGAAATAGAAAGTACAAAATGTCCAGACAACATTTAAGACATTCTATAGAAATAAACGGTTCAGAATGTCCGAGTGATTTGTTAAGTTAGTTTTAAGAAATGTTATTCAAAGCATAATTTAATCTTGAATAAATTATTAAGATTTTTAAAATGTTTTTTTATTTAAGCCAGATAATATCATCGAATGGCCTTGCTCCTAGTAATTTTTGTAATGATCCATCCGGTCAAAATGCTACATCTTTCAACACTTATAACAGATGTTCCCCTTTCGTGGGTTCGGGTCAAGAAGATTAAAACGCAGGGGAGTAACATCAACATGAGAAGTAAAGCCAGCTAGAGGTAATATTAGGGATGATATGTATGATACATAAAGGTAAGTTATAATGTGTTCAAATTGGTATCACGGGTCTGAATATTAAATGAAAATACGTGCGAAGGTTCGACGATAATTCAAAAGGTCGGCTTATGTGCATCCATATATTTGAGTACGAATTATTTACATAAATTATACATAACTTAAAAACCTTTGAGGATATGAATGGCATGGCATATACGAGTACGAACCCTATTTAAATTTCAAACACGAGTAATTTGCTTTCTAAAAAATTTTTTAATATTAATTAAATTGTTATCAAACAAAATGATTATTTGTTTAAATGTAAAAGGTAAAAAAAGTCTGAATTATCCAAGAAATAAATTAATTTAAATGGTGCGAAAACCCCACCGAGTTTGGGTGCACCGCTGGTCGCTTAACAATCAATTTGCTATTTTAATTTTATTTTACTTATATGTTATTCAAGGGAGCCTGTACCTAATTGTTCCTAGTCTTATTAATTATTTAATATATTATATTAATCAATATTATGTTAACAATCGAATGAATATTTGCTACTGTATTCATGAGAATCTGGGTTTACTATTTACACAATCTTATCTATATTTCTCCAGTTATATCCTGTTCGCTTCATATTGACAGCACTGATAAAGGGTAATGAACTCAATAACTGATTAAACAAAGCTTATTATCGAATGTTTATCTTAGGAATTGAATATAGTCGAGTAATTCAGAAGATGTTTACTGATATTATTTAATTGGAACAAAATTGTTACATATCTGATTGGTGATTGGATTATAATATAGGTATTGCTCATGTTGATGTTTGTAAGACTTTGATAAATAATAATTTAATCAATCATCATTACAGCTTGCCCTTGTCCCTATGGAGGATCTACAGTTTGTACTATTCCTTTACTCTGTCACCCATCATATCTAAATCCACCTATTTCTTGCACATCCTCTTTCACGCAATCCATGCACACTTTCTCTTCTTCCTTTTCATTTGTATTCATTCAATATCGTTAATCTTTAAAATAATAATAAGTATAAATATTTACAATGAAAATAGAAAATTGGTATCAAACGTAAAAGCACGTACAAACGCAGCAGGTTAAAAAGAAATGTATAATAAACATTTTAACGTTAACACGTTGAGTGAAAACTTATTTAATGGCTTAAAGATCCAAAAGGAAAGATAAACAGGAAGAACAAAACAAAGACAAGCACAGAAATAGGAGTATTATTTATGTCATCGTCGTCCTGCCCTTGTCCCTGTGGAGGGTCAGCACAAAATTTACTACTCCTTCATATTTCCCTATCCCTTCCCTTCTTATACACAATCCATGCATACTTTCTTTGGCCTTCCTCTACCTTTGTATCCGTCCAAATTAAATTTCATTACCTTTCTATTTATATATTTCTTATCCCTTCGCATAACATGACCATATCACTCTAACCTTCTACTTCTCGATTTCCCCTTCACAAGCGCTTGGAATAATATTTATGTATCAGGAAAACAATAAAATAAAACAAAAATATAGTCGTTGTTGTCCAAGTTAATCGACCAGGATCAGTCTATTGGGAATCCAATGAGTATGTTACGAAGTATGAAAGTTAACTGGAAACTTCAGCAAATTCTTGTTGTTGAACTGATAACAGCTGCCGTTGAATAACAGATGAAGTTTATCCAACCTGTACCGAAATTAATCTAGCAAAATCGAATTTAGTTTACATGAAAGCAAGCATCAACAAACAAACAAACTATAGTAACTTAGCCAATAACATGATCGAAATGTAAACTAACTATTTCAATTTCTTGTTAATCCTACATCTTACTAATATTATAAGAGGCATAAATGGATGTTTGTTTGAGGGTTTCTCCGAATCGGTTTAACGGATCTTGGTGAATGTATATAAATAGCCTGGAAGAAAACATAGGCTACTTGTTTTTGAACCGCGGGTGAAGTCGTTGAAGACAGCTAGTGAAATATAGTCATGAACATCAAAAGGCGAGAGACCAAGGGATCGCGATATTTGTCTCCCTTATACAGGTTTCTCTGTAATCGGTTTTTTGCTTATGAAGGTATTTGATCGGGACCATAGAATGACTCTCTTAGAGAGGCTCTCTGTAATAGATATAATAAATCTATTAGCAAGTATAAAGTACGTGAATAACTCTTATAAAGAATGCTAAAATTAATTTTATTATGGGATTTGGAATATTTCATTGAGAACGTTTGAGATTCAATTAAGATTATAATTCCAAAGATTCTCCCAACTTCTGATTACAAACTTTAAGAACATTGTTTCGAACAGACTTTAATATAAAGAGGGCAAAACTTTCAAAGTACTTTACATAGAAACTTATAGGATTATGACGTCACGGTTAAGCTATTGGTGATCCCTCTCCTCCATTTTCATTCTTCATCCCTAAGGTTACTGACCTCTTCTTGACTTTTCTCTTATTATGTCCCTCCTCTGAACTGACCTTTTTAAGTTGGATGGAATTATGCATCACTATTCACTACATAGTATAAAACAAAGTCGCTTTCTCTGTCCCTATATCCCTATGTACGCTTAAATCTTTAAAACTACGCAACGGATTTTGATGCGTTTTTTTTAATACATAGAGTGATATTCCTTCACCGTAAGAGCGTCGAGTAAATATATACATATGAAATTCGACAATCGAAAAACACATTGGTACATGCCGGATTCGGATTCGGGACCTGCAGATTACAAGTCAAGAGCTAAACCCCTGAGCCACCGACACTCAAGTAAAAGGTATTTAAAGAAACAAAGCATTCAACAACAGAATGCACAAAGCACAGACAATTCCTTTGTGTTGGAAACGTGTGTATTTGTGGTATCTTCTTGATGAGTTACTCTGAGGTTTAAGCGAATCAAAGTGGGTCAGTCGGTTGGGAGACTGGAATCGCTCAAAGTCTAAAAGTACGCCAGTACACGTCAAAGTTGAAACTCGTGGACGAGAATTTGATAACTACCGCTGAATAGATCAGCTGTTACAGAGTTAAATGACTAACGTTCTTTGAGGTTATCCAAAGTATTTTTCGATTGGCGATATCGCTGATGGAATGGATAAAAATGTATGAAACTGACGAGATTAGTTAAGTCATGTGCTTGTCACATGTGAGATATCGAAAGTCATTGTCAGTTTCATACGGGGGGGCGTTGAAGAGGTTGGGGTTGGGTTACCCAAAAGTAAATTCCTTACGAAGCGATTCGATAGCGATCATCAAAAATGTATGGAAGTGACAATCACATGACTTATCGAACGTCATTGTCAGTTTATATTTTTGTCGATTCTATTAGCGATATCACCAATCAAAAAGTTCTTTGGATAGCCCCTCGTTTTGATGTTCGCTATCGAATCGCTTTTTAGAGAATATACTTTGGGTTACCTTCCAGGTGTACATTTCAGGGCTAATACAATTACCACGCGTGTCTTTGAAACGGCCCGGGCAAAGTATTCACGTGACTGGAATTCTCAATATGTAAATAGGTAGTGTCCCAACATGTTCCTAAGTAGACGAGGATGGAATTCACAAATTAGATTTGGGCAAAGATACTCATACGGAAACATGAAACATCAGAACATTTGGACAAATTCGTTTAGGAAACTGTGTGCTGAGTAAACTAACCTGCGAATTATTGGATATAGTTACAAATGAAAGAAAGTAATAGATCAGGGGGACTACTTTTCGATTGGCGATATCGCTGATGAAAACGACAAAAATTTATGGAACTGACATTGACATGGAGGGGACGCATAGGAAGAGGAATTATCCTTTTGCTGTGGGTCTCCTTCTCCGTAGATTAAAAGTAGCCAACGCATCTGCAATTGCCGATTCGCTATTTCAGCGAATCCAGGTCCGGTTGCTTGTTTGCCACTTCATAATATAAAAAATGACATTCGATAAGTCATGTGCTTGTCACGTGTGAGATATCAAACGTTTTACGAAACATCTTTAAAACATATTAACATCTTTGTTTTTCAACATTAAGAGGGATAATATTTTTTTATGTATGAGTTTATAGATAGTGGAAACGCAAGATAGAAATAGGCTACGACTTAGGGTCCTTCAAGAAGCGACCTTATCACCTCCTCAAAGGCCGGCAACGCATCTGTGTTTCCTCTGGTATTGCAGATGTCCATGGACGTCGATGATCACCTCTCTGTTCCCGCTGCTCGTTTGCCCCCTTTTCTTATAAAAAAAGGCTACATAGAATCGTTTGCAAGAATTTGTTTGTGTACTGCTATCATTAATCATAGGAGAAACAAACGTGACCGTAATAAACTCAAAGGAATACACGGTTCATTCGCTTGACCGACTTTTTGAATTTGTATGAAAAATATATGCGGTCATATCACTTAAGCCGGCTACACACGTTTAGTTTCTTAACTGTGCAGTTAAAACTGAAAATTATGCCGTCACCATGGTTACCTTTTGAGCTGAAATTAATAATTTACGAAATTCTTATTTCATTTTATAAGCAATTGTTACCTTTCATCTAATTGTCAACGAGACACAATCGGATAAAGGATATTTAATAATTTTACAAACGTATAAAAGTCAAAAGATTTCTTAGAAATTAAACCTTTTGTAAATGATTAAGTAAGATTTAAGTGCCTTAAACTAGTTCAAAAAAATTACCTTCAAAATTTTTTTTTTTCTTATTTCATCACACTTTTGACCTTTGACTACAAAGTAATGGACTAGACAAAAACTATTTTTACAAAACTAATAACAGATTTCTAAGCAGTCAACTCTTTCATGAACACTTAGATAAATTAGATATTTAAGTGCCGAAAACTAATTAATATTTTATAATCCCCAAAAAGTAATCCCCAAAAAGTAATATAGATATTTAATTCCACGCGGACGAAGTCGCTCACAACAGCTAGTATATAATAAAGAAGAAAAAGAAATAATATTAATACAAAATGCATTAATTTAAAAGTTATCCCCCGAGGGTTACGAACGACACCGTAATCTGATTTGTAATTCAGAACAAATTAAGTATTTTTTTTATATTTTTTGAATAAAAAAAAGTAATTGGATTTTTTGATTAGATTATACCATCCCTATTTCTTTGAATGCTGTCAATTTCAGATAATTCAATATTGTCTACGATATCAACTTCTTGAATACAAAGAAATAGCTAAAAAAAACAACTTTTAAATGTAAAATAAATCAGCTTTTTTTTCATCACCAAGAACAAATACGACACTAATCCCCTTTTTGCGAAAAAACATGTATAAAGAACTGCGATAAACGAGGACCAATAAGTCGTCGATACGATACTGGAGGACACTCGGAACAAAATAAGATAGAGCAGGGGTCTCATTGTACCAAATTTATCATAAGAAGTACCAGGAATAAGGATGTTCTGTATTTTGGTATAAATATTATGAATGTACCAGTACCTTACTTAGAAAGTACAACAGTAATGCTGATTCTCTTTTCGGAATAAAGCGGTAAAACATAATTTAGCAATATTGATATTTTTTTGTGTAACTATAACACGTATGCTTCTATCTACACCTAAACAAACATCTGTAAAACTTCCGTCAAAACAAACATGGGGAAATCGGTAAAAAATTGCGTCCGCAAAGTCATTAGTCAATACCATCCATCAACCGAGGTAGTGTGTACCTTTTACACTAAATCAACATGTAAGTTTGTCTAAAAATCTTTACCATAACAGCGTCAACATCACAATGGTACAACATCGAACTTGAAATCGTCTCGGTTCGATTTCCTCTTTGTACCAATATGCTTTTCAACTTCGTATCTATATTTCTATAACGCACTTTGGGTAAAGGAAACCATTGACTTGACATATCTGTGAAGAAATTCAACGATATCTAGTCAATCGACTAGATATCGTTGAACTGGTTGACATCCTAGTCACCGTAACATTAGGATAGGCTCGAGTCCTGAGAGTGGGGAGTATAAGTGTTCACCACAAGAATAAAAATAATCATAAAATTTGTAAAAATAAGCGTATCTGCTAGATGTTTATATTTTCTAAAAGAAAGGCATTTTCGAGAAATAAAAATGAAAAATGATTTATTATCATACGAAATACCAAGAACAGATTGATCCAGGATCCTCGCACTAGACGCAGCCTGTATCGCGAGGATCCATCTATTAACAAGAAACATCGTTAGACGGCAACATAAGTATAGTAAACAGAAATAAGCAACAAGCTACTAACTTCTTTGTTTCCATCATAAAAGAAATACTATTTTATACTACAACCTATAATAATTTATTCGTTGCAAATTGCCTTATAAGCACCGCATATAAAGCTGTTTATGACTTTCATAAAATATTCAAAATATTGAGGTCGACGCGGTTAACAAAATTTACTCAGTATACAGCACTAAATTAAAGCTTTTAAGCCATAATTATGTCATGTATGGGAAGTTTTATCACATATTTGAGTATGCACAACCTTTATCTATTCACATAGAAGCTTATTAATGAATAATATCAACAGTTTTCTAGGATACGAAACTCTTCTTTAGTTTATTAAACTAAATACAAAAATATTAATTAACATTATGAGTAATATGATCAAAAGTATTAAATTAATATGGTGATGCAATCCCTATTTTCCTTGTGAAGGTCGGCACAGTATGTAATAATTTCCCATATATCTCTATCGGCCGTCAAAATATCTTTCTCACTATCCGTCTATTCATCAGTGTATTAGAAAAATATTGTACTGTATTGGTTGTCTCTGGGTGTATCATCACGCCATGTTGACAGTCGTGTCAGTCGTCATGCCCGGCATGTGGTGCGCGTGTTGGGTACGATTATAGACGTGGTGTAGCGATGATCGAGCCGTAATACACCCCATGGACTGCAACGTTATTACGGTACAATTAAAAACAAAACATTTAAATTAAACAACGCAAAGGCTTTCGAGTAGTTAAATCAGTTAAAACTACGAAGTTACCGGTCGAACCTTTAACATTCAAACAAAACTCAAACTGGCTCCGCTGGTATTTGGTTAATTGAAAGTCAAAGTTTCCAACAATCAGACGTGCAGTCAAGCGGAAAGAGATAATACAAGTTATCTAACTTAATACTCGGCACGTATTATTTTTATTAATGGCGTTATTTTCAATTAAAAAATATTTTGTATTATCTATACTAATATAATAAATAGAAAAGATTTATATGTATTGAAATAATTAATAAACTATTGGTCCGATTTTAAAAATTCTTTCACTGTTAGAAAGCTACATGATCACCGAGTAACATAAGCTATATTTTCAATTCCGTGCGGACGAAGTCGCGAGCAACAGCCAATCATTTATGGTCTCCGATAATTTATTTTATTTATTTCTGTTAACAAATAAAACAACACCTAAATCTGAAACACCGCTTTATTTAAACAATATTATTCTAAATTCACTGTACATTTTTCTGACACGTATATTGGTTCATGTAAGAAATATGTACTCCTCGCAACGTTCATCAATCATCTGAAGAATAAATAAAGCTGCAATACTGAATGCAAATACATCCTTTGAAATATCAATAAACCATCATGGTGCTAAAGGCCTTGTAGTATTATTGAAAATTCC
>QDHC01002134.1:0-17363 GCA_013186455.1 Papilio dardanus tibullus
AAGAAGTTTTTAATAATTTAATACAGTCCACTACAATTAGTATAATTTGTAACTTTGATTAAATCTAACAGTGCCAGAAATCAATGAGAAAGCTACAATCCCAGCCGAGCTAGAAGATACAAATATCACAAACTTGTTACGGAGTGATAAACCAACACTTATTTTGTTACAGGTAAAGTATTTAGTGCTTTTATTTATTTTAAAATACACATAATGTCAATCCTCGATTACCGAGTGTAATATTCGGGATGTACAAATCAAACGGCGGTTGGCTTCGGACTGATTTATTCGACAGCTGTCAATATCAATGTACCTACATTTCACCGAGAAACCTCTATAAGAGTCATTGTTTGGTCTCGGTGGACCTCTCTAATCGCGAAACTGCTTAGAATACCTCTATTAGCGAGTCATCATCTGATTTGTGGACAACTTCTATAAGAAAGAAACTGATCCATGGGCGTAGATGATCACCTCGGTGTTCCCGCTGCTCGTTTGCCCCCTTTTCTTATAAAAAAAACCTCTATAAGCGATACAAAATGGCGGTCTCTTGGACTCTCATTTATTTAGATTTTACTAACAACACTGACATTAGCTTGTTAAAAAAACACATACAGACAAAATGAGACACCTCCTTCTTTTGGAAGTCTGTTAAATAAAATGTTTTTGTCATTTTATGAATTTTCTCTACAAAACATTAAAATATTCTTTGTGTCAGTATCAAAAATCTGTTTCAGTTGCCAACATCTCTACCGGGGCGCAGCGGGGGAGGGGACTCGAATGAGGACTCTCGGGGGAAAAGCTCTAAGGATACTCAAGAAGAAGGAGTAAGTTTTGCACAAAGGTTATAAATATGTTATAGTTAAATTATAGATATTATTTATTTTCAGTCAACTAGGTAAATTCATAATAATGAGAAAAAAACTACTACTAACTACCCCATTACCTTACTAATATTGTAAACTAGTGACCCGTCACCATTGCGTATTGCCCCCGGCTTCGCTCGGGTACAATGCTAATACTAAATACACAGAAAACATGTGAATGTTGTATATAACAGCCATACTAATAATAATTGCACCCGAGCGAAGCCGGGGCGAGTCGCAAGTTATAAATATATACCTCCCTCTTCAATCACTATA
Organism: Papilio dardanus tibullus; assembly: GCA_013186455.1. Lineage (NCBI taxonomy): Eukaryota > Metazoa > Arthropoda > Insecta > Lepidoptera > Papilionidae > Papilio > Papilio dardanus. The sequence continues at coordinate 1,140 of QDHC01002134.1, forward strand.
ACCATTAAAAAAACCGCATCAAAATCCGTTGCGGTGTTTCAAAGATTTAAGAATACATAGGGATATAGGGAAAGTGACTTTGTTTTATACTATGTAGTTATGATGTCTAAATTTTATAATTGTCTGTGGACGAAGTCAGTTTATTAAGTAGTGTTTAACTGTAGGGTGGCGAGGGCGAGGAGCGCTGCGTGCTGGCAGGGCTGCAGGAGGGCCGCGTGGGCCGCCTGCAGGTGCGCCGCTCCGGACGAGTCACTCTACTACTAGGCGACACCGTATTTGAGGTAATATGAAAGATTATTTTATGTACACCTTTTATTCCTAACTAGCTGTTGTTCATGACTTTGTCCGTATGGAATTACAAAATAGTCTATATTACTCGGGGATAATATAGCTTTCTAATGGTGAAAGAAATTTTGAAATCGGCCCAGTTATTGAGTTATTTCGATACATAGAAAAATATAAAGTTTTCCTCTTTATAATATTAGTACAGGATAATAGTCTTATCGTTTTTAAGTTATGCTAGCCTCGGGGAACATAAAAGCTATATTTCTTTAAAAGACTTATACAAAACAATTTATATATTTTTTCAATTATTGTATACCTTTGCCGAGGCCTCCATAGACATTAAGAATGCCTTAAACACTTTGAAAATCACTGCTAAAAACAAACTAAAGCTTATAAAAGATGATGTTTTTTCAGCCTTTCTATTGATAACTACAGTCAAACTTGGATAAGTGAGAGTCATTCTATAGTCCCGATGAGCTACCTCGATAAGCGAGAAATTCAGATTTGACAGAAACCTCTATAGACAGACGCATATGAACATCCGTTGCAATCGTTTATCCAGGTTCAACTGTAAATGTAGATTTTTTTCTCACACGCTAGTCTTGTAATTATTTCATTAATCAAGTATTGTCCAGGTGTGTCCGGGCACCAAGGCAGCGTTCCACCAGGAGGCAGTCTCTGTGACTGTGGAGGACACTGCGCGGTCCGCTCGGCTTGTGTCCCTCGGCCCGCTGCAGCACAAGCTGACAGTACTGCCCGACTGGCAGACAATGTTTAACAATATGGCTGTATAAAATGTTATAACTATAATTTTGTCTTTTATTTATGTACCTTCCTTTTATTTGATGATGCTTAAGTTTAAAATAGGGTATATATCCAATCATGTTGTTGCAGGTTCAAATTATACTATTAGACTATTTTAAAACATAAGTCTAATTTAATTAGCAAGATTTCATAAACCTGTCTTCAAAAGTCAAGTAAAAATATATATCATGCATAAATATGTAAAACTAGATGTTTGCGACTTTGTGTGCTTGGAATTGAAAAATATAGCCTATGTTACTCAGGGATAATGTAGCTTTCAAATTGTGAATGAATTTTTGAAATCGGCCTAGTAGTTCTTGAGTTATTATAATAAATATAAAAGTTTTCCTACTTATAATAAACTAACTAGACTGACACAATGACCCGCAGTGGGCCTTAGCCTCCAACAAGAAATCTCTCCAAACCTGGCAATCCCGTGCCATCTTGACCCAATCCTACATAATATAAATATAGATACAGATGAAGACATTTTCAAAAACATATAATTACTAAGACTTAACTAATATAAAGATTTAATAATAATGTTCAATTAGTTGCAGTTTTCTTTTCCTTTGTGGGTATCGGTGTGTCTCTTCCGATGACCTGCTGGCCTTGCAGGTCAATAGCATAGTTGTAATCAATAGGGTTGGCCAGAGCCTGTTCTATCGCTTCCTCCAGATTTTCTGGTGTTATAAATGTGCTATTTAGTTTCTGTAAAAGAGACATGGATTATTTTAAATATACAAAACAATAGTAAATTATGTAGTTGACAAAACTTTCATAAGGAAAACAAATTACCTTTTGTTTTCTGATCTGTTCTGATGCCTTTTCAATTCTTTCTCTCCGCTCCTTGTCTTTAGCCTCCATCCTGGCTAGAGCGAACTCCTCCATTTCTTGTAATTCCTTTGTCCTTCTCTCTTCTCGCTCAGCGGCAACTTGCGCGTTCCAAGTATCATTTATCTTTACACAGCGCTCCCATTCTTCTGCCTCAAGACGTTGTGACATCTCCGAACTTGCACTCTCAAGAGTAGACTTCTCTTTGATCATTTCCTCATGATAAAAACGTTTTATAGCCCGCATTTGAGTCTTGTAATTATTGTTTATCCTCAAAAGCTCTATTCGTTCCTCTTCGGTGATAACTGGACGTTTTGGTATACGAAATATTTTGCTTTTTGCCACCGGTAGCCATCGTGGTTTTCTATGGGCTTCTGCACATTGCATTAACATAGGTAAAGTTCTTTTTAAGATTGAATTGTGGGATATCATTTTTATTTGGGTTTGTTATCTTTTTATAACTTTATTAAATAATAACCTCACTTTTTTGACGTTTACCAAAGTTGTTTTTTTTACCTAAAGGATGAAAGAAAGAGCAAAGACAATAAGACGGAGTATCATTTAAAATCAGCAAAATGTACATTAATTCTTACTAATTTCGTAACAAAAAAATACTAGAATTTAATTACTTCTTATTTAATTACTTAGAATTTAAGGAAAACAAAAATAGAATTGATGTGGATGTAGAGTTTATTATTGAGCCTTTGTCAAATCATTTCAAAAATAAATAAAAGTCAAAATAAAGTGACAGTTTTCCGGGTTTTTGTTTATATAAAAATTGTGCTCGTATTTAAATAATTATGATTAAAATATCAGCGTTAAATGATGAATCAGACGAAGAAAGTGGTTCAGAAGAGGAGGTTACGAGAGAAGCTCTGGAACAGATCGCCTTACAACAATACGCTAAAGCTCTAGATTTACAACGAAAGGGCAATCTTCCTGATGCTACACAGCTTTTAAAAGATCTTCTGGACACAGAACTGTTGTACAATGTTAAGAAACCTGCGCCCGGTGAGAAAGCATCCAGTCCTTTGTTTAATTTAAAATATTTATGCTACAAAAACTTAGCTGCAATGCAGAGCGCGGCAGATGATTTGGAAGCGGCCATAGAATCGTATATTGCGGCTTCTGAGCTCGATGACACTGATGTTACTCTGTGGCATCGCTTCGGGTTGTTGTGTATACGAGCTAAACGATACGAGACCGCACTTCAGGCGTTCCAACGCGGCGTTCACCGAAATCCTAGTCATTGGCCCTGCATAGATAAAATTATCACACTGCTATTAGGACTAGATTATAAAGATGAATGTATAATTGCTATTTACGATGCCCTTCAGCTCGATCCGGACTATTTAAGAGGCTTGGTGTATCGTAAACATATTTATAAAGGGTTTCCATACATTAGAAATTACATGGAGTATTTGAATCCGATTTACAAATGGAATGAAAAAGACGAGGAGCCTATTGATGATGAGATCGGTACTAGACTTATAGAAGAAGCTAATGAAATACACAAAACATTTGTAGAACAGCACAACGCTGAGCAATTTAAATATGTCATGCCTAATTTAAAGTTAAAAAAACCTATACCTACTCTAACTTGGAGTGCTGTTGGTGAATCACTAGTACATATGCACAAGTACATGACGGAGAACTATTTCAGCCACGCATGTTACCTTGCATTAGTATTTGAGAAAGCCGAAATTGAAGTAAAAATGGAAGTATGTGAAGTAGAGGAGAAAGAAATTGAATCAACAGATAATAAAAATGAAGATATAAATACGGATAATGAAAAGAATGTAGAGAATGTATCTGAGAATGAAAATAATGAATTGTCAGATAAACAAGTTACGGATACAGAGAAAGTCGAGAGTGATGTAGAAATAATAGCTTCTGAATCGGCCGCTGAGCCAGAACCTAAAGTACAAAAGAAAACAACTGTCAGACGTCGAGGCAGCGCCCTCAGCTTTCTAGAACAGTGGGAGTGGTGCACCAAAAGACGCTCTGGACGTAAGAAACAGACCAACAAACAGGAACGCTGTGACGATAATATTTACGACACACTCAGACAAATGGTTCCAATCGCTTTGTCTCCAGAAATACAAGACACAGAAAATGATGATAAAGAAATCTCAGCAGATCTGACAAATCTCACTATGTTATTTGAAGAGAAAGATAAATCAGATTCTAAAATTGATGAGGAATATTTCGGTAGTGAGAATGAGCAGGTAGATGTTAAAGAGTTCATAAATAAATATAAAGAAAGTAAAAGAGATATAATAGATATATTAAAAGACTATTTATCATTTTTAGCTGCAAAGTGGAATGTAAAGTGGCCTGAAGATTTATCAACTATATTTGTTGAAGCAAACAAATGTTACAACACTCATATTGATGTTCCAGCTTGTCTTGATGACAATAAAGATGAATTGTTAAGCTACATTGCTATTAACATCTTAGCAGAAGAAATATCAGTCAATGCTAAGCTCAAACAAGACAGTAATGAAAAGTCTGGACATGAACTTGGGGTTATAGAATCTATAGGTTTAATATTAGCTTTAAAACCACACCTCTTTCCAAGCACAAGTTGTTTAGAATACATAATCAGACAACTCTGGGTCAAAATCCATGTTCATTTACTAAATAAATGTGAAGAGTTTGCGCTTGACAGCCTTTACCATCTTCTGTGTGAGTTTGAAGCCATGGGAGAGCATCATGACAAGTACAGTTTGCATAATATCAATTTCACTTTCAAGCCTCTAATAACAGAAAATGAAATCACAGAGTACATCAAGTTTTTGGAAAGAAACAAAAAGCTGTCTACAGTCATGGAATTATATGACAAGGGGAATTATGAAGAAGTATTGTCAATCGTAATAGACTCATTTGAACATTGTAAGGATATGGCAAAAACACAAGAAGAAGAAATGTCTTTGGACTTTGCAGTTCAGTTGTCAATTATTTTAGACACATGTTGGGCTCTCGACAAAGTGGACGCATGCTTTAAATGGTCTTTGACGTGTCTACATGAAGCATTGAAACATTATTTCCGTTTTACATCTGGATCTAAAGATTACGAGAAATGGACTATGACCGTTGTAAAAGTACTATCCTGTATGGAACACATTCTTACTAATGAAGGCCTAAACTGTTTAGAATCTGTTTCGCAAAAAGATCTGAGTCAAGCGTTAGAGAATCTCATCAGAATTATTGGTCATCAAGTTGAAACGAATGCAACGGAGATGCCATTCGGTACTGTCGCACCTTGGATCGTAATGCACTATATTTTACAACGAGAAGAAGACCAAGGCAGAGGACGCACGATTTCAGATAATGACAGAGTGGCTTGCGATGAAGTGCCCAATCCACTAATGATTCTATTTATTGGCCATGAGCAACTGGGGGATAGAAGTTGGTGTTGCCATTCTGACGCGAAACTTTTGTATTTCATTTTAGATACGGTTGTGCCGCGTCTTCGATCTCCGTCTTTAGCGAAGTCTCTAGAACAAGTATGTCAATATATGGAGCAGTGTGTGTTTTGTTTGTTTGGTCACCCTGGTAAGAAAGCTAAATCGAAAAATTCGCCGTTGAAAGATCATAATGTCAGACCTCATTCTTTGGACTGGAAAAGAGCGCAGCAGTTGTACGAGGTGTTTAGGCCGCACGTGCTCCCCGCTTTGGAAGGAAAAGTGACCGGCATTACGAGCGATGTTGAGCAGCTCTTTAATCGAATTCTCGCACTCTTGCCCACAGAATGCGATCCAAACAAATATTTGCCCGAATTGGAGAAATATATTAAAGGTATCGAAAATAAATTACCAGCAGTGCCACCTTTATTACCCTATAAAATGAAAGACATATACTTTTTGTTGGGCGATTACTATTTCAAAAGAGAGGACTGCAAAATGGGTATAAAATTCAATATGTTAGACGTTATCTTGAATAATGATAGATTAGAATCTTGGGCTGAGATATCGCTTGCAAAAGGTGTACTTTTGGAGAGAGTTTTGAATTCTTGCAAGAACTTAAACAACGAAAGGGAATTTCTTAACCAAGCAAAATCAACAATACGATGCTTCAAGCGTACCTTGGATCTAGATCCGACACATAGCGAAGTGTGGCTAGAGTATGGAAATTTCGTGTACACGGTTCATTCCTTCTGTTCTAGATTGTTGAAGCAAGCTAGCGAGTCATTAAGTATGGAAGATTTTGAATCGTTAGAGAAACAAAAAGAAGACATGTTGGACAGCACGTACACATGTTACAGCACTGTTTTAAATGACCTCAACAACAGCAGTGACGTCGACAAAACAAATTCTTGGCTGTTGTACTACATGTTGGGAAAAGTAGCCGAAAAGCGAAATAAGGCACCGTCTGTATATTTAAGTTTCTATATCCAGGGTGTCAAAAGTTTACACGAAATTGAGGCCACATATCCCTTAAAAATTAATTACAGTACACCAGCAAATCTGTGTATTGAAGTGTTAGAACTTCACTATCGTATACATGCTTCGATTTTAAAATATATCGAGCAACATGAAAATAAACCCATTCCGGCATCAGTTGGCAAAGTATTCCAAATGTGTATCGATGAATGGCGGAATGGACCATTTAGCAAAAAGTCTAAAAAAGATTTCGGAGAGGACGACGATGGGAAATCACAGGAAACAGTGCACGCCGCTAATATATTGAAAAGGTCCGTGAGCGACGCTGGTGAAGAAGATACTCATGAAGCTAAAACGATGAAACTGGAAGCGGCGGCCGCTAAAGTCCGTAGATCTGCCTCCTATGATACTGAAAGAGTTGCACACAAAGATACGTTAAATGATTCGGTGGAAAAATCAACCAAGCCAATGGATACAGACCAGAATGTAGAACTAAATGTAGCTCCGGTCAAAGAAAATGATGAAAAAATATCAGAGAAAACAGAAAAAGAATCAAAGACCACAAATAATCCAACAACAATATTAGAAAAGGATGAGATAGATTTGAAAGAAAAGAAGGGAGAAGAGAAGCCAAATAGTGAAAACAATAAAGAAGAAACACGAAATAGTAAAGAGGAGAGTTCTAGCAGTTCGTCGTCGAGCTCATCCTCCGACTCGAGTTCGAGCTCGTCCTCCTCGGACAGCAGCAGCGAGTCCAGCAACACGTCCACCAAGTCTGCTAACGACACCAAGCAGTTGACGGACGAGGAAATTATGAAGATAGTCGTAGCCTGTTTGGACGCTCTCGAAGATTGCGCCAGTCGATTCCCACCACATTACAAAGCTATTTATCGACTGGCTCATTATCATTTTTACTACAAGAAGGGGAAAGATATCGAAAGATGCAGGGACCTTATGCTATCCAACTTTACAATGAGGTGCGGTCAAAAACTAGGTGGACTCTTTAGTGAAAGGAGTAAATCGAATTTCTTTAATAACATTTGGAAGATACCCTCAGCGGAAGTGGAGAGGGCGGGAAGCTTCGCCTTTCACATGAACCGCTCCGTAATGCTCACTATGGAAATATTGAAAGAGATCGACGACCATAAAACATTGCTCGATTTAAATTTGCATTTACAAAGAATACCGGACCTTGATAAGAAGTATTTACGAGACTCGGATAGGGAGGAGCTGGCGCAGCAAGCGATCTCTCTTTGTGTACAATCATTAAAAGGACAGTTGCAAAAGTTCAGTCAACAGGCAGACTTGAAGAGTAACGAAGTGGAACGTCAAACACTAAAGAGCTTAATGCTCGATATATACCGCGCCTATCAAAGAGTACAAAAGCATCCGAACTCAAAGCACTTTACAACCTTGTTAATAGACGCATATAAACTAATAATGACTACACCTATTCCTGAAAATGCTAATTTGGTCGATCTCAGTATGAAGTTCTGTCAATCTCATATACAGACATTGAAACAACAAGCAACATTAGCCAGTTTAGACAAGAGTCAGAATCAGCAAAAGAAACAGATCCCTAAAGCCGTGGAAGTGATTAAGACTCCTCCAGCTGTTCCCCCGGCGCCGGTTAGTCAAGCGAAGCCCGACAAGCAACCCAGCCAGCAGCCCGCTAGCTCGGCCGGGCTACCGAAGATGTCATCTCATGATATCGCAGCGGCCTTCCGGAACTACCCGATGCTAAACGAACAACTACTCACGCAACAGACGGCCGCCGCGTTGTCTCTTTCATATTTAAGTAAAATAAGCGCTTTAGCAGGTTATACAAGCTTGCAAAATTCTCTACAATCTTCCCTTCAATCTTCCATGCAAAATTCCTTCCAGTCAGAGTTCTATCGTCAGTACTTCGGGAGTTATTCTGGCTTCAATCTGCCTCCTCCAAAGAAGCAGAAACGTGGCCCGAAACCTGGTAGCACTCGGTCTATATCAGGTGTCACTGCACCTACAAAATCAAAATCATTTACTTCATCTTTACCGTCTTCAGCGAAATCCACTCCTACATCGGTTATAACGAGCCTGCATAAGTCTGTATCTGGACCTTTGGCGCCCAGTATGGGGACTGTTTTGCCGACATTGCCGCCCTCGATGTCCGCGAATTTAACAGGATTTGGTGTCACACACACGTCGGCGCACTCAAGTGGACACAGCTCTCAGCTACCGCAGGCCCACGTATCCAGTTCGTCAGCTCCCAAAGCCCCACAGGCTCATCAGCAAGTCAGCCCGGGTAAGACTTTGCAGGAGAAGTTAGCGGAACGAAAGAAGCACTTGCCGGCACCGAAGAACGCATCGCAAGAGATAAACGCTTCTATAAGTAGACTGCCTTCCTCGCTTACTATTACTAAGACGTTTTCATTGAAGAATTCGGGACAAACTAAAAAACCGGAGGCAAAGAAAAGCTTGGCGTTCGGAGAGGAGAGACCGAAGCCGATATCGTCCGATGAAGTTATTGTTTTAGATGATGATTAAAATAAGAAACAAGCAATAATAGTATTATGGAAACTAATATATCAGTAAATTATTAAAAGTTATTTTATTTTAAACAATGTCCTTTAGACAAATTGAACAAAATTAAATAAATAAACTTGACAAAACACTGGTTGATTGCAGTAAAATATAATAATAATATGCATAAAATGTATTTACATTATCATATTTTATTAATATAAAAATTACAATTAAAATTAAAAAATAATTTAATAATTATACAGTCTTATTCTAGAATGTAACAATTCGTTCGTTATCTGTTAAAATTTTAAAATATTTTTATTCTGTATCAAAGATTAAGCATACAAATTGACTTTTGAGTGAAATGAAATAAAAAAAATGTATTAGAATAATCTATAATGATAGAAATCTATTAACATTTGACTGAGATTCCATTTCGCTATCAAAGTGCCGAGATATGCAACAACTAGTATGGGCAGAGGTAATAAAAATACTCTTGCATTTTGTAGCATTGGTAAATCTGAAAAAAAAAAAATACAAATACTAGCAACATTGTCAAAAGTTAATGTTATATTATCTGTAGCCAACATTACTAACATTATAAATACAAAAATTACAATGGATGGATGTTTGTTTCAACATACAAGTGAACTGAACTCGATGAAATTTTACACAGATGTAGAACATACTCTGGCATAACACATAGGCTACTAACGTTTTTTTATATCTGTGCAGACAGAATCGCCGGCGACAGTTATTTAAAAAAATAGTCAAAGATTAAATAAACTAGATTGGTCAAATGAAAAAAATACTTACTACTATAACCTAAAAATGTGATATACAAGTAATATATGATTGAGGCCAGCCAGAATGTGTTGGCTACCAAACACGGCACGAACCCATGACCTTGGAGTACATCTAGAAGAAAAAAAAATATTAAATTACCCTTCAATCTAGAAATGTAAAGAAAGTTTCAGTTATTATATTTTTACTGATATTTTACCAGAAAGTTATGATTTTATTATAAACAGTGTTACTATAAAACCCACTTTAATTTCATAACGAGGATTTTAATTATTAGATTTTTTTTATTTTAGAATAAGTAAAATCATATTTTTGAAATTAATATTTTAATATAAGTATTAGAAATCCGAGATTTCAAGAGATTTTAAAGGAATTTTGATTAATGCAATAAAAACTAATTTAGGGTGGGTAGTTACTAATTAAATCATTCTTTAAATACCCTCTCGAATGTCTCATACTAAGTTATAGGTGGTAAACTTACCATTAAATAGAATAATCTGGAAGCAATGCAATAGAGAGAGCGGTGGGAAGAATGCATTGATGTGAACATCGAAGGTATATCCCCACTCCACCTCGGAGGCAGCCGGATCACGTTTAAGATATTTATTTATTAAATACCTAAAATACAAATAGTAATAATTTGATATTTTTTTAAGCTGTGTAGACGTGAGCTTAGTTTAAAGGGGCTATGGTGCTAAATTCCACTACTGACACGTATTTGCGCAAGCCATTGGATCACTCCAGCCAACATAACTCTACAAAAAACACTAAAATAGTAACAAATAATATTGTCATTATCATCACCAGCTCACTATATGCCCCAACCGAGGGACTCGGAGCCTACCCTAAGGGGTGACTAGACCATAGTCAACCACGCTGGCCCACTGCTGGTCAACTTCACACATATCTTTGAATTTCTTCGTTTATATGTGCAGGTTTCATTACACTGTTTTCCTCCACCGTAAGAGTGTTGGGTAAACATGTACATTCGAAAATCACATTGGTAGATGGCGGGATTTGAACTCAGGAGCTGATGTTTACAAGTCAAGAGCTAAACCCCTGAGCCACCGACACTCTCAAAATAATATTGTGTTATCTCTATAATCTTATTACTACTTACCAAAACACAGTGGACACAAATATTCCAGCCCCGATGAAGTCAACGAAAACCACAAATAGCACAAATAATGCCAGTTGGCCCCAGTTCAGGCCGATTGCCAGCGCAAAACACACTGAGGACACTGAAATACAAGGAAAAAATATGGTTGTAGGATTGTTAGACTAACATAAGGCAATGTTTACTTTTCGTATTGTAATAAATATAACACTTTTAGTGTCTGTAATGATTTTTACATATGTAAGCTTTGGGGAGTTCACAGCATTGAATATTCTGTTTAAAATATTAAAATATTTTAGTAAGGTAACCTAAATTTATGATTATTTTTTCTTTTTTTAAGATTTAAGAAAATTACTTACAAAACAACCACACACAGAGTAGTACTAGAAACGCTGGATCGTCTCGTGCGAACTGTGATTTTGTGTCTGAAATGATATGATAAAACAAAGTTTTAATTCTGTAAATCATGAAAAATTCGTTGATCTGGAACCTATTTAAAGTTCTAAATTGATAGTGATACTCACGTTTTCTATAATTAAAACTTCTAAATACTTTTTGTGGCGAAACAAATAAGTAAACCATTTGCCATGCAGCGAATTCAAAGTCCATCTGATCGAACTTGTACAATCTTCGTAAATATTTGTATCGCTTTACCGCAGCACTGGCTGTTGTAGGTTGGTAATTAGCTGGTGCTGGTAGAGGAGATGTACTCCTCGGGTAGTTTGGAGATGTGGAGTGTTTCATCATGATTACTAAACGCACTTATTATGAGCTACCGAGTACATATGGCCGCACGTAGTTATGACAGTATTTATTAACTCTATTCTGATCTTAAATACTTGCTTTTTAGCAAACTAATCAAACATTTAAAAGAAGTTGTGACTTATTTTTTTACATTAAAATTACAACTTCAAATGTCAATTGTCATTTTGACGTTGACGTAATGTCATTTGAACGTGTCATTTCCATTTTTTTTTATTAATAGTTTAAAGTTCTGGATACATGTCTTTTAGGACTTGTAGGGGTACTAAGCTGCGAGAGTGTTCGCAAAATTTATTTCGCTATTATAGATAGGTGTACATATACTTAGGTAGTAAGATAAAAAAGTAAGGATTTAAAATGCACAGCAGTGTCTGTTAGCTTTTGTTTATACCTCTTAATTTTTATGTTCGCAACATTCGAATATTTTCGGCTTTCTACGCGCTGTGTGTGCCTGCCAGCCCACAAGCGATTAGGATTAAGTCTAAAAAATTAATTAAAAGACAAGGTAGTGCTTAATTTGTATATTTACATAAATAGAACAAGATTAGGCTATTTAGTTTATATAAATAAAAGCGTAGGTAGTTGGTAAATATTTTTTCGACCTTAATCAAGGATGTTGCATAATAATAAGTGTGCAAAATCCTTGACCTTAATAGATTGGTATTATAGTAAAAGAACTTAAAAACAGATTTATTCTCAAATAACATTTACATTCTTTCCAGTACATTTTATCAATATTTAATTAAAAAAGTGCAAGTATTCGTAGAAATACGCTACAAACACACTTTTTGGTAACAATTAGTAATTAAAAATGGTAATCGCTGTTAAAAAGTATTTAAAATTATTTTTCGGACATTTTAACACTAAATTATGGCTGCTATACTAAGCAGATAGTAAAGCTCCATACACACATTATTAATCTACATCAGACTAAAATGACACACTAGCGCCCTCACTTGACTTGGAAGACGAGCTTCAAGTGATATTCTGTTGCAGCCAGGGCAGGTAACGCGTGACTCTCGTGTAGACTCCAGGATACCCGGGTTCTCCGCATTTGTTGCCAAACGATACAACCCCTATCTGGATCCAGCGACCATTTGCTTGTAACATCAGCGGGCCTCCGGAGTCACCCTGAATCAGAAGAAAAAAAAACATAAATTATGCTAAGCGTAAATTATACAACGATAGTATTTGTTGCTCGTATTAAAACGTTAATCGAGTAATTTGGACAAAGAAGATCCTATATATGAATATTTTCACCTTCTTGTATCAGTCATACAACCAAAGCTTCAGTTTAAACTAGTAGGCGAAGTTCAATTACTAGCTAGATCTTACCTGACAAGCGTCCACTCCGCCTCTAGTATATCCTGCACAGAGGAAGGTATCTGTAATAGGTTGGAAGTAAGCTCTGTCACAGTCCTCGTTGCGCCAGACCGGCATGCGCGCTTCCAGCTGGCGCGAGCTCTCTGCGCCGCCGTAGCGCGTGGTGCCCCACCCCACCACCGTGGCCATGGCGCCGTCGAACTGCTGACGTGCCACCTCGCCCCGCGGTATGCAGATTGGTATCACGTATTTCGATTTTTGAACGTTCTCTGAAAAAAGTCAAAGGTAGGTGTATATTATGGTGTTTACGAGTTGTAAGGCTGGTCTAAGTGATAGGTGACTTATGGCTCGGAATTAGTCGGAACCTAACATCTAACTCGAATGCAATAAGTAGTAAATCACACTCTAATTAAATACCACCTTATTCCACTTACCTGATAGCACAAGAATAGCAATATCATTGTAGAACCCGACTCTGGAGAACTGCTCGTGCGCCCTTACAGCGGCGACGCGCAATGTGACAGGCCGTGAGGGCTCGTCGTCCCTGCCTAGGTCCACGTCGCCGAGACGCACGCTGAACTGCCGCGCGGGGAACCTGATGGATACTTATAATGCTGGTAATGTTTATAATACTGGCTGAAGTTAATACATAACCAGCCAATATGGTAGAAGACGATACAAATTGGTTACAGTTCATCTGTACGCACGGTCGTTGCTTGGAATCCCTGGTGCAATGCGCGGCGGTGAGGACATGCCGCCTGTCGACCAGCGTGCCGCCGCACCAGAACTCGCGCCGCTTACTGCCGTGGAGGTAGATGGCGGCCATCCACGGCCATGCGCCGGACTTCGCCTCAGTCCCACCCACTATACGACCCCCTTCGTCTTCTCGCTGACCGCACTCTGGAATATTGTTCAGTACTTCGTTATCAAGAACTGAGGGTGCTTATTTTTTATGTACTAAGAGCGTATGTTACAATGACAATGTAAGTATGTGCTTACCACTAGCGTCAACTATATTGGAGTAATTGGCCACAGTTGGCGGCAGTTCCGTGTAAAAGCTGGTGGTGGATATAGGCCGAGGCGTGGTCACAGGCGTGACTGATGTCGTAGTCGGTCTAATTGTGGTCGGCGGCTTCGGCTTTTTAGTTGTAAGTACTAGGACAGCGGAAGGCCTCTTTGTTGTCGTTGGTTTTGTAACAGGCTTTTGACTTGTTACTGGCAACAAATACGTCGGTTTTGATGTCGTCGCTACAATCGGTTTTTCCACAGCCGTAATTGATGGGATCACTGCATCTCTTGGACAACAAACTCCAGGCACGAATAGATCTTTAAAGCATAAGGATTCACGAAGGGTAAGTAAGTTCAATAGCAGTTGTGGACAATTGCTCAAATCTTCACAAACTCCTGCTTCCCCTTCGGGTGTTGTGCAGTACTTTGCATCATTTTCCTGACTCACGTCGCCAGTAGCTATTTTTGTTATTGGTGCGTCAGGCAGGACTTTCGGTAGAGCTTGTTTGACTATTGGTGCGATTTTATCGGTGACATTCCTACCGAGTACGTTTTTACTTAACGTGTACAGAGCTTGAGGTAGCTGTTGTAGATTTGGATTGGATTCGTTTCTCTCGTTTTCGTTAACTATGTCAACGAGGTAATGTCCTACAGTGTTGATAGCTCCTAGCGTTTCTGATATCCTGGTAAACGCTGAGTCTGAAAGTAGTCGTCCATCATTTGGTACCCCGGTTTCTGAATGGATCAGGTCGACTGACGGTCTTGTGTCGTATTGGGGATATGTTTGTTGAATTTGATTTGGATTTTGATTATATGGCTGATTATTGTAATATGATAACTGTTGATTATATTGTGATGGACCGTAATATGGCCTCTGCATGTCGGGTGACCTTTTCCTCGGCATAGAATTCTGATACCAATATGGGTTTCTCGGCAGTATTTGCATTGTGGGAGCTTCACCCATTCTCTGTACGAAGGAGACTGGAAAGAAAAATGATATTAAAATGTTATGTTTTTATTTGTTTGATGTAATTGATTGTATTGATAGAAAAAGAATTGATGCGTACCTACCCGGGTGGTGAACTGTCTGATGCTGGCATGATATAAACAACGGTAAGAATATGTTGGTCACACCTGAAAAAAAAAAAGAAAAAGCAAATCATTCCTTGTTCGAAAGTTGTATTAGCAGTATTTCTCTAGAAACATATTTCCGTTTATTAATTTCATATTTAGCGAGATCCGCGTGAATTAAGAATTTTAGCTTTTTATCGAAAATTAGCAGTAAATTAATGTCTGGCAACTTTATATCAGGCGTTAAAATAATGCTGGTGACCTAATTAAAGTCTTGAGATGATATGATAAGCGGGTAAGGACCGACGCGATCAGGTTTTGTCGAACACCAACTTTTTTAATTTTACAGACTGGGTCAAGCGATAAACCAGCATGGAGTCTGTGACAATTTTAAAATTATTTTTTATCTGTGTAATAGTGAGTGATAGATAATTTTCTTTATAAGCATAAAGTAATTTATTTCATTTAAATATTCGATTTTTTCCTAAGATTTATTTAAAAAAAAACATTGCGATTTATATTTTAAATACCTTGTAACGTCACAAATGTCTTGTTCACACCAGGATAGTATTTTAATCGAGTAGCAAGTATCCGAAGAAAGGATTTACTAATCTCCTCTACTAAAATGTCGCTTTTCGGATACGTTTAGTTACTAAATTACTCGCTACTCGACTAAAATATTATCCTGGTACAAGGCATTAGGGATAAGGTAGTATTCTATTGGTGAAAGAAATAAAGAATACGGTCTAATAGTTTTTAAGTTTATTCATTACACGCTTATCTGAGATATCGCATTACAGATTCGTAATCTGCTTTGTAACCAGCTTTGAGTTTGAGTGAAATCAAATACAATCAGAGAGAGGATCGATCCGTGGGAACTCTTTTGTTCTTTACAAAGCGACGGATTGTGCGTTACCGTTGACCGAATTAAGATTTAAATTCAATTTAATTTAAATCTAATACTGAACGAATGATATCATGTAACCCCCTTATTTCGGAAAAAAGTACTGAAATAAACGAGATCCAATAAGTCGTTGATTATACGATACTGGAGGACACTCCCACACACAGAAGACAAGAGCTATTTTTTTGATTTCTTTACTAGGAGCGAAGTTCCGCACATCATTGTTAACTTCTTTTCTTGATCAACAAGGTGTCGACTTTTTAAACGTTTATTAAGGTGTTGCAAGTGCTAAAATAAACAGGACGCAAAGTGTTACACAAGACCGGTTACCAGTATAAAGAAGGTAAGGACAAATGCAGGTCATGTAATTACCGAATTTCTTTTATCCGTTACGTTAATATGAGTCTCATTACGTCTGGTTG
>QDHC01002134.1:18317-34876 GCA_013186455.1 Papilio dardanus tibullus
ATACGGTCTAATAGTTTTTAAGTTTATTCATTACACGCTTATCTGAGCTATCGCATTATAGATTCGTAATCTGCTTTGTAATCAGCTTTGAGTTTGAGTGAAATCAAATACAATCAGAGAGAGGATCGAGCCGTGGGAACTCTTTTGTTCTTTACAAAGCGACGGATTGTGCGTGACCGTTGACCGAATTAAGATTTAAATTCAAATCCAAATTTAATTTAAATCTGATACTGGACGAATATCATGGATTCTAACCCTCTTATTCCGGAAAAAATATAAAAAGAAAAATAAGTCGTCGATTGTACGATACCGGAGGAAATTCCCACACACAGAAGCCAAGAGCTATTTTTTTGATTTCTTTGCTAGGAGCGAAGTTCCGCACATCATTGTTAACTTTTTTTCTTGATCAACAAGGTGTCGACTTTTTAAACGTTTATTAAGGTGTTGCAAGTGCTAAAATAAACAGGACGCGAAGTGTTACACAAGACCGGTTACCAGTATAAAGAAGGTAAAGACAAATGCAGGTCATGTAATTACCGAATTTCTTTTATCCGTTACGTTAATATGAGTCTCATTACGTCTGGTTGAACAATTGGGACTGGTGTTATCAGTATTTATGAATCACGATTTATTAAAACAGCCTTTTATATCACTGCACGTTCTTTAACATTAAAAAAAACTCTTAAATCCATCTCTAAATCTTCGTAAAAGTAAACCACTTAATTTTCTTAATTATTTATATTTAAAACATTTTTTTTAAATCTGTTTGTGTCGACATGTTCGGTAATCTAAATTTCTCTTTGCCTAAAATGGAATAAAAAAAAATACGTCATATGTTTATTAGGTTAGTGTCAAGTTAGTGAATCATGTATTTTTGTAATAATCTTCCGATTAAATCGGCGATTCACGTGAAAGTTTTCGCGCGCTTTGTTGCGTAATGGCGGCCGATTCTTTTATTCAGTTTTTCTGTCATTTAAAATCGCGCGCGCCAATTTCTAAGACCGTCTTAGAAAAAGTAACCTCGATTTAGTTCAATTAAAATGAATCAGTTTAATGGAATGAAAGTTCCAGACAGATTAAATAACGATTTTCGTAACTATTACTTTAAATATAGACAAAATTTATCAGCTTAGACGCGTAGTTAAGTTTTTTTTATTTTACGACGAAAATAGTGGCCAGTATTATTCTTATAACCAGAAAATTAAATGTTTGTTCCTGAATCAATGATCATACATAATGTTTCAAAGTCCTCTCTGCCACGTACCTTTGCTTTCTTTTTGTGTCGTTACCTTGAGGATGCCATTTTGTAATAGTTTAAAAACGCTGTCGGGGAATCCCTAACATTGTAAGTAGGACATGAACACTCATGCCTTATTGGGACCTTAATTAGTTAATCATTTAACCTTTTATTACCAACCAAATAGGATATAATGTGAAATGTAGAAAAGTTCTTGTTTGTTTTTTTTAAAGTGCGTTAAATGAAAAGTAGAAAAGTCAATGTTCATATTTATTTTGTAAATAATTCTCCCCAAGGCCATAGTATCAATTTAAAAAGACCTTTTATGGTACTGTTTAAAAATGGCAACACTGAGCGTGGGAAGATCAGATCGAAGATGGTCTGTGCAACGTTTTCACTTTGCGACACGAACGGAAAACTCGTGAGACACTTGCACTTTTGTTTTAAAAAGAAAACACTTATTAAAAGATTTCTTACTTTGATTTCAAGTGAGACAAACTAAATTAAAAAATGTTATTAATGATATTCTCCCAAAAAAATATAAAATAATAACAGCCTGTATAGTTAGAGCGTATAGTCTAGGATTTATTTTTTTGTATTATAATTTAGCAAAGGATCAAGCGGCCACCTTGATTCGCTGAAATAGCGAAGCGACCGCTGCCCATAGACATCTGCAATTCCAGAGGCGTTGCCTGCCCGCACCAAATCCACATTCCACACAATCCACAATCCAAGAAATTGGTAGGGACAGTGGATTAAAAATTAGACCCTTATTTGAATTATTGTAGTCATATTTAATACTCATACTAATGTTATAAATGCAAAAGTTACGACGGTTGGATGGATACATTTTTTTAAGATATCTTCAGAAAGTCTAAACGGATTTTGATAAAATCTACTAATGTAGAACATAGTTTGGAAGAAGACGTAGGCTAAAAGGTAGCAAACGCAGCGCGGACGGAGTCGCGGGCGATAGCTAGGGCATAAATAAATTGTAATTTAATACAAATTATTACTTAGAATATTATATAACAAGCTGAAGAATTTCATAACAATTTTATAGGCATAGTTACAATGAATAGTTTCTCAATGGACGCGATGACTCAATGACCGCCAAACTTAGGCCGGCTATATACTATTGTTTACAATATCCAATCTTAAACTGGCAACTGGTAAGTATAACTAAATTAACATTTTAGTATATGCTCTTACGGTGAAGGAAAACATCGTGATGCAACTTGCACATATCGGCGAAGAAAGTCAAAAATGTGTGTGAAGTCGACCAACCCGCACTGGGCCAGCGTGGTTGACTATGGCATAGTCACACCTTAAGCCTTATACGCACTAGGATAGTATTTTAGTCGAGTAGCAAGTAGCAAGTATCGGAACAAAAGATTTACTAATCTATTCTACTGAAATGTTGCTGTTCGGACACGTTTAGTTACTAAATTGTGTGGTAATAGTGCGTAGGTTTAGGCTTAAACGAGTCCGAACAGTAGTAAATCCTTTGTTCGGATAAATGCTACTAACTATTCTACTAAAATACTATCCTGGTGCGAACAAGGCTTTAGGGCAGGCTCAGAGCATCTCGGTGATGACTGAGGACGTATAGTGAGCTGATGGTGATGATATGATATGCTTGTGAAAAACTTATGCTTTAGATATTTAACGGAATTTTCTTATTAAATGTCTGCCTTGACATAATTTTGAAGGAAAACTTGATTTACCTTCGACACGCCTTAAAATTGTAAAAGTTGTCGTTCCTTATAAGCAACTTCAAATTAGCTTTAGTACTTTAAGTTCATAGAATAAGTCACTAAAGTCGTGTTTAATTCACCAAGATACATATAGACCTAAATATGTGTTTATAAATGTTTGTCTGTGTTTTACTGAGACCTTAAACACCTAAAATATCTGCAAACATATTGCTATCTTATTTATTCTCTTTTAAACAATAGAGATAACGGATAATGTATATTCGATAGAGTCCGCGATAAAAACGGACTTACGCCGAAGTAAAATCGTTTTTGTCGCGAACTCGGTCTAATGAAGCTGTCGTGTTAAAGTTACCACGTCTACGGTTGGCCTTAGACCAGATGTGCGAGAGTGAAAGCAATGACATCATGGCGCGCAACTATGCGCACGCGCACCTCATTATCGCTCCGGAAGATTTTGTAGCAGAAAGTTTTTGTACACTAAACAAAGCTTGCGTGAAGGCCAAATTATATTTTTTTGGTACGTTATTGAAGAAGTTATTTCTTACTAGTCGTCCGCGACTTTTTCAACGTGAAATATAAAAATAAATAACGTAGTGGAGACATTTTATATAGTAATTGTCGATATTCCTTTCAACCGTCCTGTAGTTAACTATTAATAAACATTCAAACCTTAGTAGTAGTATAGTTCGACCCATGATGGGCTCCATTTTTCCTTCACTCCACGACTAGCGCGTATTTTGCGTGACTTCACACATATATTTGAATTTCTTCGCCGATATATGCTGACATCACAATGTTTTTCATCGTAAGAGCGTCAGGTAAATATGTATACATATGAAAACATGGCGGGAATCGAACTCGAGATCTGCAGATTACAAGTCAAGAGCTAAACCTCTGAGCCACCGACGGTCTCATATACAATCTTTTTGTATTTATTAATAAACTAGCGACCCGCTCCGACTTCGCACTGGTTCAAATCGGTATAATGCTGATACTAAATACTGCTGCGTTTGCAATGTAAGCGATAAAAATGTGTTAATTTACGACATCATATTAAAAATCTCTAAATTATCAGTGCTACTCTACTACATTGTGAATGTATTATACATGAAAACCTTCCTTGTGAATCACTCTATCTATTAAAAAAAACGCATCAAAATCCGTTGCGTAGTTTTAAAGATTCGAGCATATATAGGGACAAACATAAAAAAGCGTTATTGTTTTATACTATGTAAGGATAAGGATAAGTTTTTATGACACTATTAATGTGAATAGTTTAATAACTTGGGCACATTATTCTATACTTTTTACTGTACCCATGAGGAGAGATAAAGCCGTTGATATTTTATTTAGTATTTACGCAAGCACTTTATATAAAAATCGTTCTTTATGAAGGTTGATGAAAATAATGTGATAACAAAAAAGCTTCCAGCTAAAAAAAACAGTATTCCGATCAAAGCTCCATTGGAATTTATAAAAAGAGATTTTATCTCCTAAAAAAATAACCTAAAATATATTTTAAATGATTTAACAGTGTTCTTGGCTTCTATTCTAAGTTAAAAGTCTGGCCATATACAAAATGCATGGCACCCTTAACCTAACAGTTATAAAGCTTTTCGCTAAGTTTTTTGCGATCTGGAGGCTACCCAAACTACTTTCGCTACGAAGCAATTCTATAGCCAACGTTAAAATGTATGGAACTGACAATCACGTTCGATATATCACCCGTGACAACCATATCACTTATCGAATGTCAATGCCAGTTTCATACATATTCGTCGATTCCATCGGCGATATCGTAAATCAAAAAGTAGTTTGGGTAGGTCCTTTCGGTATCGGTTAACCGACATTTTAGCAAAGCACTTTACTAAAAGTAAGTCAAACTATACGACTACTGGAACAATAGTAGTCCATTTTAAAACACACGGCTCTTCGACTTTGTCCGTAAAAAATAAAAAAGAAACTTAAACTAGTCTGAGCGTTATTCTGAAGTTATAAGTTATTATATAGTTATAGTAGTCAGTTAGTTATTCAATAGTTATAATAACAAATATTCATACATCTTTTGGCATTTATATTAGAAAGATTGTAATAAGGACTTTTATTTATTTAAAAAAAAAAGTTGTTCTGTCATCGCATTTACATAGAGGTAAGAGGGTCGATACAGGGGGTCTACCCAAAGCACTTGTCGACAAAAAATGTCTGAAACTGATATCGACATTCAATAATCATGTGCTCGAAATGTGTGAAATATCGAACGTCACTGCCAGTTACATACATTTTTGATTCTCGCTATAGAATCGCTACTTAGCGAATTACTTTAGGTAATCCGCAAGATCTGGTTATGTATAGAACAATGCAAATAGAGAGAGCAAAAAATATGATTAATCAAATCATAGAAAGTGCCCCGGGCAGTCTGACTAGTCGAGATTCAAGGTCACAAATGTATCTCACTATATTTAATTTTATATTGAAGTATGTATAACGTGACCAGACGTCTCGTCTTGAACGGGACTGTTCCGTTTGACAGTCATGTGTCCCGGTGTTTCCAGAACAATCTCTGGGCGCTAAATTGTCCCGTTTTGGGACACCGCGCAGAATGGTTTTTATAGGACATGTATTAATTTATACTGTTTATTTTAAACTAAGACGTACATAATGTCGATTTCCTCCTACGTTTATAGTTAAGTGACCCCCTTAGGGTAGGCTCCGAGCCCCTCAGTGGGGACACATAGCTGGTGATGATGATTACAGTTAAGTGATTAACATGTGTAATATTTTGCTAGTTACATCTAAAATAACCAAATTCTAACACTAAAGCTGTAAAAATAACCTCTAAAAACTAATATCTGACACAGAATAACCGTAACTAATAAACATAACATAACAAAAAATAATAATAGATTCGGTAACCAACAATGCAAAATCTTATTGTTAGTAAGTTATAATATAATATTGTAGGTCAAGTTATGCCTTCCAGTGCAACCCGGACACGGATTATGTAACTTATGTTGCAACGGTGTCCGTGTATCGAGTCATAATATTAAGTAATAGTGATGGCTCATTTGTCCTGGGGATATTCCACTCAGCCAACGGCTTCATTAGACCGAATTCGTGAAAAATTATGGAGAATTTGCTTCGGCTTATGGCCGTTTTTTGCGTGACATCTGTCTAATGAAGCCTTTAGGTATGAGTGGGCTTTCACGGCCGATAAGCTACTATAAGCGTACAGCTAAGAGGCATTTTAGCACTGGAAATGTACGTTTATATCCTTTTCTAGATCTTTTAAGATCTCAATCAAGACGAACGGGGAATCATTTAAGACTAGAAGTGTTTCCCCTGACCTTCACGGAATAGACGAAGAGCTGAAGGGCAAAATACAATTTTTCGCTTGGAACACATTTCAATGGTCAAAGCTACAGATTTTGTAGTTGCAGATTCTATTAATCTACTAAGTATTTATTATACATCATCCAAATTCTTGGATGTTAGTCACTTTACATCCAGTTCTTACCTGTTCTTTGTTATAAGTGCAATAATAATCTAGAAATGATAAACACATGTATTTGATTTTTAAAAACATTTTAATTAATTGAAAAGTCGACTTAAAACAACTGGAAAGTTGATATTGCATAATTACAATATTTAGTTTTATTGCCTAGGAAGTTTGTTTTTCAAAATGGCGGACTATTTCTGTCGAGATCGACTCAACAGCGCTGTCGGAGTTTGTAACAACGTTGGCGCTTTTTGAAACTTGCGTAATAACGAAAACGTTGAATCTGTGAGAGGAAGTTGCATAATTGAAATGCATTTCGGCGGGAACTCATTTTTTTAAGGTTAATAACTTTTTTATTGTTTTTTTTTTCGTTTAATTACTAGAATAATTAACAATATTATGCTTATGAATTAATGGAGTAATAATAGTTTTATAGCTCTTTTGACGATTTTTGTCGCTTGTCAAATTCAAGAATTTTAGCAATGCGTGTAAAAATCTGTCAGCTTCCTTTTGTGAATACAAAGGGCCGATATCGTGAAATTCTGTTTGGTATTTGTTCGTTTAACAAAAGAGGTCACAAAAGACAAGCGTAACTCATCCGTGACGATCGGGTGACCCTCGAGCATTGCTTTCTCCCGGCCTTTGTGCTATGTTAAAGTGGAACTGGTCGACCATAGACATTTGCCATCCTCAATACCTTATTTACAATGATAAGTGACATTTACAGTAATACATAGGTTAAAAGGAAACCAAGTAAATACAAATACACCTTATTTATTTTACAGTTTCGTGGAAGAAGCGTTAGTGCCAGGATTTTCATAATCTCCGCTTTCAGTTTAACGGCTTAAGTTTTTTACACTAGCATCATAAAAAAAAACAATAAAAATAAGTCCTCATAATTGATAAAACGTGTATAGTCAAGCCTATATATAAGCGAGAAACCTCCATAAGCGAGAGTCATTCTTGTCCCAACGAGCTACCTCCACAAGCAAAAAACACGGATTATAGAGAAACCTAAAAAACTCGATTATCCCAGGTTCGACTGTATTTAAGCTAACCAGCATAGATTCAATAAAAAGACTTCTGGTTGAATAAAATCGCAAATGTCAAATATGAGACACTATGGTATCTATGGTACGCTTTTAAATGCAGCTCATGCTATAACCTCGTTATCCTGCCGGGAACATAATAGAATCATGAATGCATCCATACCTGAAAAGGTTGCCTCGTGTGACGCTGACATTTCGATGGAATATTGATTTATAAAGAAATTTTATAAAATATCGGTTCATATTCTACTATTCTATACATATCTGTGTACAGCGTGTTCCAATAATGCGGTAGGAGATTGCGTTATAGATGACATTAACATCTAATCTGTAGCCACAGATTCGATTTCCCCACAGACTATGCGATCAGAGCTGTCCCAGTTCTGTATGACCCTGGGATAAAATTACACTTCCTTGATATATGACGCGGGAATACTGTTCTATTTGAATATATGTTTATAATCGATACTAAAAAAAATTATATTAAGTACTTTGAATCAAATAAAAGTTTTCCAAATCTACTTATTTGTTTCTATGCTTTTATTATTTTGCTGGTTTGCTATAGAATTTAAAAAAAAATTCAAAATACTCAGTTAACTTAATACGACGCCACAATTTATGACTTTAATAATAATGGTTTGGAATTAGAAATATTAGTAGTTTACATGTTAAAACAGCAGAATAATATTAATGGAATGTTGCCATACGGGCATTAAAATGGTTCATATTTTATCTATGATTTGGTTTAAATCTACGCATCGGTTACACTTGACTAATCACAAACTAAATTAAAAAAAAACTAAAAACCTACAGGAGTATAATGTTTAAACTACTTTTATTAGTTTACTTTTTTGCGCGCGAAAGTTTTTTAATCTGTAAGATGGCGGGAAACTTTTTCACATCACTCAATACTTAAAAAGTAGTTAGCAAATTAAAAGCAAATAAATCAAAGACATTTGTAACGCTCTCCAAGACTTGATTTATATTTTTTTACACCGCCATTTGTCTAATTAAATAGAATTGAAGAAAACTGGGCGTCACTTTCACTCGCTTCTGTTTTGTTTAGAAAGAAAATTGCCTTCCCGGTAAATAGTGATGTACCGTGTAAATCAAACATAAAAAAAATCTACATAGTAATTGATAGTTTTTATATATCATTCGAATTCACTTTAGAAAACCGTTTTTGAATTGTCGCTAAGCTTTGTGCCTAATCTAAGTCAAACAAGTTAACTTTCTCGTAAAATATTGTGACCAGGTTTCGGTAAATATTAGTTCCTATGTCGTATCTCTATAACAGTGTCACAATTAGAAAAAATATGATTAAATGATTTCATTACTTTCTAATTAAATATTTCTTCGATTGGACAAAATTAGATAAAATAAACTTTTTGTATTTGATGTCGATACCGATATCGATGTACGATAGTTTGTACATCTCTAGGGCAAGGTTAACGAATCAATCAGACACGGCGTGTTGAGCCGTGGTATAGACCATTGTCTTCAGACACCTTTAAAGTAATTTAAACAAATTGTTATCTTCAAAAGAAAGGACTAGTAAAAAAAGGAAATTAAAAGTTTCTTTCTTTATAGTTAGTGTCGGTTTAAATTTTATTTGTCCTAAAATGTTAAATAACATGTTCGTAATGACAACAATGTACGCAAAAATAAAACTATTAAAATTCGGCGCGAAAAGTTTTTTAAAGGCAAAAGAATCATAAACATTCTGCCAAAATTACTATGGACACTAAATACCTTTATTATGGTATGTAAAAGGTGTAAAAAATATCGAAACATTTTGCCTTACGCCTTTGTCGTCCGGTTATTGACCTGATCCGGGATTGGAAGTCAGCGTTCCCGAAACACTGTAATTATGGACCTTTTTCAAGACTTTTGAATTATGCTCGAATTCACAATATAAATTGGGGTCGAATTATGAAGACGTAATTATTTTAAAGCGATAAGCGATGCTTACAGTAGTTTGTTGATCACTATATCGATTTTATTATTAGACACATTTTTCCCTTATAGCTGAGAGGTTTGAGGAAATTGTTCTAAACCTCGATCGATTCAAATCCATTTGTCCGGTCAAAGTATATTTTCTTGATCTAATTGTATCAAGTTTTGAATAGCCTGCTCCAATAATCTGTTTTTTATGTGTAGAAATATTAGGAGACTTTGTTTTTTAGCTAGTATTGATAAGCCAATAATTTCTATCTATCTTCCTGTATTGTTAAAAAAAGGTATTCAATTTCAAATATTCTTTTGCAATTCAGTAGATAACAATAATATTACAATATATTGGTATCTACTTAAATAATAATTGTTAAGACGTTTCTTTTGTTTTTTTTTATATAAGGAGGTAACTAAGTGAGACTGTTAACTCACCGAAAACAGTAAGGCACTTCCCAAAGCGAACGATATCCGCCATAATAGATCAGTTCTAATGTAACTCTTGCGTCACAACACTTTCACTGCGGGTACAATAACATGGTAACACTTATGAAACGATCTGATGACGGCGCACTGCACTAACCAAGTTCAACGCACGGTTCGAAAAAAATAAAAAATAAAAAGAAAAAAAGTAGACCGAGAGCGGTTTTGGACGAATAACCGAAAAGCCGCCGGCGCGAGAAATTAAAAAGTTGAAACGTCAAATTGAGTTTTTGGAGGGAAATTTTTTGAGGTACGCGTCGCGCGCGCTCACTTTCTTGGCGCGTAGTGAGACATTTGACGTTTTGCCTCGTGCTTTTACTTTCCTGTGCCAGTGGGGAGCGTCACAGCGACGCGGATCTGGCTCTGATCATTGTCTGATGCAAGGGTTAGAAGAAAGTCGCTTTATTGCGTATCGTCAACCTTAAATGTCGACTCGTTATCCGTGTGGGCTTCGGGGACGAGTAACCGAAATATACGAGGCAATTCTGCTGCCAATTAAATTGTACAGCTGTGGTAGATCACAGGAGAAAGTAGTTTATTATCTAATGTCATCTATTCGACTTTAATCTTTGTTCCACAAAATCTGCTTAATTAAGTTTTGTTTATTTGAACAATAACAAAATACTTACCATACACCATTAGTACGTTTGCTGTGAGAGGTTAGTTAAGTCGTACGAATAGACTTACGACCTGAACCCATCTATGATTTTCTGTTTGATTGTTGTTTACTATTTGACACATCTAAGTACTAAGTATATTTTGAGTAAAATGCAGTATACTCGTGTATAAGCATTTTATGGCATGGAATAATTTGTGAAATAAAGAAATTATTTTAACTCGCTACTTAACTAAAGTTAAAAATTATTGGAATTCTTTCTTCTTTTTAGGGATTTTAATATGTTTTTATTGCTTAAAATATTAACTAAATTACAAAAACTTATTTATAGTTTACAGCCGTTTACCAGAGTCGATTTAGGACATGGTATGTAATATGAAAGATAATATTAATAATCATTATCCTTTACCTTGTCGTTATACAGTTTTTAAAATATGTCGTTTTGAGGATAATCTTGGTCCCTTTGGTAATAATATTTAAACATAAACCGCTTTATTCCGAAACGAAAATCAGCGTTATTACTGTTGTACTTTCTACGATTGGTACTGGTACATTCATAAAATTTATTCCAACAAAATACAGAACATCCTTGTTCCTGGTCCTTCTTATGATACATGATTTGGTCCAATGAGACCTCTGACTATTTAGTTCCTAGTGTCCTCCAGTATCGTATAATCGACGATTTATTGGTCCTCGTTTCTCGCAGTTTATATATTTTTTCGGAATAAGAGGGAAAGTCATTTCAATAGGACATTGAACTTCGAAGTTAGATTGAGCGGGAAACATTAAATGTAATTTAGGCAAAGGCATCTTGCGGATGCGGTTCAAACCGGGCGCATTGCACAACGCGTTATTATTACAACACTAGTTGCCTCGGTTCAGGGAAACATCGACAATTATGACTGGCTTATGTTACTTAGTAAGATTCAAGAAATAATTTGAGTATCTTTCATTAATCGTAAACATGTTAATAATGTACGAGTTTTCTGAATTATTTTATAACTTTCATGAAGTAGGTGTAGTATAGGTACTCATAAATAAATGTCTTTAGACAATTTCCAATAAATATTTTGGTAGACGGTATTGAACTGGTCACGATGTACCACTCGTTAAACAGATAGTATTTTAGTCGAGTAGCAAGTAGCATTTATCCGAACAAAGGATTTACTACTGTTCGGACTCGTTTAAGCCTAAACCTAAGGCCTTGTTCGCATTTAAGATAGTATTTTAGTAGGGTAGTAATTTAGTAACTAAAAGTGTCCGAACAGCAACATTTTAGTAGAGTAGATTAATCAATCCTTTGTTCGGATACTCGCTACTTGCTACTCGACTAATACTATAAAAAGAAGTAATTTATGTGTATTTTTATACGAAAAATGTACATTGGCAAATAGGTAACATGCTAACCCGTTGATGTCCAAATAAGCAAATGAAACCACTTGAATTGTTAATAGAAAATGTCTAAAAAGGCACTGGCAAAGCTAAACAAATAGAAGGGCCAAGTAAGGTACGGTTCGACCCACGATGTGCTCCATTTTCCTTCACTCCACGACTAGCGCGTATGTTGCGTGACTTTACACATATCTTTGAATTTATCAAAGGTCAAGTAACCGTATTTATTATTAAAATATTTAATAAGTTGATGTAAACATACGAGACATCCTCTTATGAAGTGGTGTTTGAAATTCACTACATGTATATAGTCGCACGTGCCTGCCTCGCCAATAGCGCAATATGCCGATCCGGCTATTGAATTTTTTTTTTCTGCAGGCGCTATTTATATTTTATTTTTAACCTTGCTCTATACTTTGAATTCATCGATGGGTGTGTAAGTTATTAAGTTTTTAAAAATACGTAATGCCATGAAAGTAAACAATTAATGTGCAATTTTGTAGTGTGAGCAACGTGGTGTGGTTTGGAAGGAGCACACAGCGCGCTAAGTGCGGACGATTCGCCTGCACTCTGCAACTAGGACGCGGTAGTAGTGTGCAAGTCATGAGCATAAGCGATTTTATTCGTGCATTTTGTTAGTTTAATAATGCTTATTTCATCAGTCTGCTGTTTCAAAATACAGAAAGGATCTTAAGTTGGCATATAATTGATTTACTTATTATTAACAATTGACCCACATTAGTACAGACGCTTTTTAACGCTACCGCTCCCAAGAAAGCTTTAAATAACTCTTGTTTCTATCTCCCATTGCATAAAAAGCAACACTGTGAGAGAAAAAAACGTCACGTTTAAAACCGCTGTCTTATGAATAAATGGAAGGAACTTTATTTGAACGCGCGTGATAAAAGCGGCTACGAGAACGTGGGTTATGGTTTGAACCATTTCGCTCTTCTCCGCATTTTAGACTTGTCATTGCGGCCTCGGCAACTGCCTCGTGCCTGTAGCGTCACCATGAAAGTGTCATTTACTGTACATTTTATTTAATTGATATAAAATAAAATGTCTTTTCACTAAATACGAGTATGTTTAACCTCAGATTTATAATATTTGAGTAACTAAATAATGTATTTTTCAAGTTTAAACAGTAAAAGATTATGTGGATTGTATTTTTACATCTGAATTAAAAGAAAAAAGCTCCAATTATAACATTTAACAAAATACGATATAGTATGAAAGGTCCGAATATATCGGACAGAATGCATGGTCACCGTAATAAAAACTTTTTCTATTAAAACTTAAAAGTGCGGTTTATTAAACGACACGTTTCAGTTCAAGGAGATCCTTTAGCCTAAGTCTTCATTAGACCGATGTCACGCTAAAAATGGACTTACGCCACTCCGTTACTCCGTTTTTCGCGCGAACTCTGTCTAATGAAGCCGTTGGGTTGAGGATATTAATTTTGTTCCGGCACGTGGACATTTCAAACATTTATTTTTAGTATCAAAAGAACTTGCTGGAAAATTAATTAAAAATCACGTTATGTTTCCTTTTAACTTCTGTCACGTGAAATTATTTTCTTACTTTCCAATATTTGAATGTTTAGAATTTATTTTAGAGGAAAGTTTGATATTTCATTTTGAGAAATTCGTAAGCACTTAAGATATTATAAATTCGACGGGGGAGGCCTACG
Organism: Papilio dardanus tibullus; assembly: GCA_013186455.1. Lineage (NCBI taxonomy): Eukaryota > Metazoa > Arthropoda > Insecta > Lepidoptera > Papilionidae > Papilio > Papilio dardanus. The sequence continues at coordinate 31,949 of QDHC01002134.1, forward strand.
TTCAGCAGTGGACGATGATAGGCTGATGTGATGATGATGATGATGATGATTATAAATTCCAATTAAATTGATGTTATTAAGACATTTTCATATGCGTTTCCAGAAGGGTCCCTGCGACCATACATGCAAAGTGTGCAATGCACACGGGCGCGATCCTTAAGGGCCGACAAGGCTAAGAGCCCAAAAAAAATTAGAAAAAAGAACAAAAAAAAATTAAATAAAACTTCAGTTCTTTGCATTATTTCGAGCACTTATCTACCATAAAAAAACGATAATTCAAAATGCTCAAGGGCGCCAATATCCTTATTTGCACACAGGCGCCAGTAGCCCTTACGGGCGCCCTGTTTTCCACTGTAAAAAAATCCTGTCAATCATACAACTCTGTATAAAATATAACGAAATAAGGAATGTGGTGTGAGTCTTTGGCAGAAATCGACAGTGATTGTCAGACAAATAATCGCAGTAGTTCTTATAAGTCGCGTTTTTAAGGTTTAAAATCCTTTTATATCTTCTTATTATATCTTCTTCCCTTACTGTTAGTCAATAAAAATAATTTACGCAATTATCTTCATATAAAATACAGCTTAACACATTCGCTGCGGCACGAGGCGTTATCGACCCCATATCTGAGTTATATTTTCCTTAGCCACATTAAGCCTGATATGTACAAGATGTTTGAGACCCCGTTTCGCAGTGAATGTGTTAAACAGTCAATATGAGCTTTATTTCTCACATTACAGTGGATTTTCACTGCGGTAAAATCTGTACGAAAACATTATCATCTCTTTCAATAACGTTAAAACAAACAGAGACAACGATATTAAATACGATAATTATAGCTATGGAAGCCGAGGGTTTGTAAATTATTGAAATATCTTTCTAGAAGGTTCCATTTAATCATTACAGTTCACTGGTCTGTATTAAACAACGTGTTGCACTTATCACTGTTGACAGGGTATAAGACGCAATGGCGCCTGTGCCACGTCTCGGCGCCATTTTTTTAAATATGTATTAATTTTATTAAATGTCAACGTGACTTTATTCTAGATACTTGGAAATAACCTCTAATTATTCTTTAAGATTTTATTATCCCTATGTTCGATAAGTTGGTAATGTAACGTAAGGTTCGACCCATGATGGGCTCCATTTTCCGCAACTCCAGAACTAGCGCGTATTTTGCGTGATTTTACACGTATCTTTGAATTTCTTCGCCGATATGTGAAGGTTGCATCGCGATGTTTTCCTTCATCTATGAGCGTCGGGTAAAAATGTACATATGAAAATCGAAATTCGAAAAACACACTGGTACATGGCGGGATTCGAACTCGGGACCTACAGTTTACAAGTGAAGAGGTAAAGCCCTGAGCCACCGACGCTCTCGTTGCATTGGTATCATAACTATCTAAATCTGTTTGCAAACAGAGTACAATACATCATTTTTATTTGCGCATATTTTGCGTGACTTCACACATATCTTTGAATTCCTTCGCCGATATGTGATAAATCTAAGTAGTATCAAATTAAACGAGATCGCCGTCGAATTTAGAGTTAAAACATGAAAGACGCTCTTAAATATTTGAGTAGTCATAAAATTCGGCCGTTAGACTACGAAAGGAATGAAGGACTGCATATTTACCTTACATAGAGAAAGGAAAAATTTTACCCGTATAGTTAGGTATTATAATTCTATTTTTAAATAATCGTTACCTGGGATGGTAACAGCGGGGCTAGGGGCCCTGGGAGGCTCTGGGTGGACCTGGCCGGCACTGATTGCAGGTAGCTATGTCCTTTCGCGACTAGTAAAGTTAGGGCGGGGCGGACGATAGATTTAGACGGGCGGTGTACATTGCGCTGTTCATACAAATATAACGCTGTTAGAAATCATGATCTTTGTTTAAAAAATCAGCCACTTTATGAGTACATTTAAGTGGTGAAATTAAGCTTTTTTTGTTGTTAATTGATACATAACATCTTGACATATTCGTGACATTTTATACTCGAGAAATAAACAATATTTAAACATATTACATCTAAAAACCTTTTTATAATATAGAAGTATTTAAAAATCAATGTATAACGAAACGAGCAATGTATGCGGACATGAGAAAGGCAACTCTGGATACCTGGTACAGGTCCAGGCTCCCGGTCCGGAGGCTGCGCGATATAACGATCGATAGAGCCTCCCCCGCGTGTCCCCGCTCCCCTCCCGGGCTAGTACACCGCTAGCCGTCGTCATAAACGCATCTGTTTAAATTATTAATATAAAATATTTGAATAAATTAATTATTTGCGTTTATAAGGCGACGTTAATACGCGAACACTCCAGAACTTTGCTGGAGATGGGATTACACTGAAGGTGAGTGATTTATGTTGTATCGATTGATTATTTGATCTGATCGATATCAAGTACACAGGATACCTAGTTCTAGAGCTAACAGAAATACAACCTTATGTGAATTATTTAATATTTTATATCTTATACGAGTTTTACAATATTTTCTTCTTTCGGAATTGTCATGACGAAAAATAATTAAAGCTTGTAACTTAAACGCTTTTATTTTTGGTATTTGCTGATTATCAATGTTAAATGTTTTCTATAGACGACCTTTATGATAGCCTTGAGGTTTATTTGTAAACGTCAACCTCTTTAGAGGTCTGAAATCATAACAAATGAGGAAGGTTAAACGTTTCTTTTGAACTATGATGAGATAGGAACATGTGTTTTTTTTAGAAAAACTTTGTTCATTTAGTTATTGTGTTGTATTGTTATTTGTAATTTTATAAGAAGAAAATAAATTTTAAGAGGTAGGGAAAACAGCGTCGCTATTTTCCTTTTTTAATTATAATATGATGTTTACATGCCTGTTATTAACTGATTTAATTTTAAAGGTTTTTTTGACCTTTAAATGCAACGTGGGTTGCCATTAT
>QDHC01002134.1:43391-76015 GCA_013186455.1 Papilio dardanus tibullus
TAAAAGAATCTAATCGGGTCCATCATAAAAGGTATAATGGCAGCTAATCGAAAATGTATGAGGCCGACAATAGCTGCTGTCGTTCAAATTAGTCAGCAAAAAGCTGTTGCAGTGCTATTAAAAAATCGATACTCGATATAAGCACGCTAACCAAACGATTTGATCTCTTTTTATTACTGTAATAGCAACGATATTAAACATTCAACAATGTCCCAATTCCAATTATTTATAACCTTAAAAGCACGATTTTAAATATAGAATAATCTTTGACAAGCTGACAAAATTCATTTATATTTTCTTTTGATCGTTCATTTGTTTTTTATTTTATAAAAGTATCGATATTTTTTTTATCCCTGTCTTTGTTCTATTAGTTATTTTGCGTATTTTTAAAATTAATACAAAAAATATATTTAATACAAAAAGATTAACGTTTTGCAATAATTCATCGAATTCATAATTTGTTTTAAGTTTAATTTTTTATTGAAGATTTTACGGAATAGGTACGTATAGTTCTACTTGACAGAATATAATAAATAATAACCAACAAAACATATTTTAATGTTTATAATATTAATTAATATTTTTACTTCATTTAAAATTCAGTTTTAACTTTTTGTGATCAATATTTTAACAACACATCAAAGTATCACCTTGTGGATGAAATAATTTTGTATTTTTATTAAAAAATTGCAGCACAATTTTCATTCAGATAAAATTGTATCTGTTTATGTGTGAGGTGTACACTAACACAAATTCCTTAAACAAGTCAAGTTTTGCTTTATTTTCGATACCTTTGCTCCCCATCAGTGTTCCTAGCGTCACTTTGTGTTCAGTTCTGTGCGTATCCATTGCCTACGTCCACACACGACAAGTGACGGTTAACAAATGCTTAAAACATGATATTTTCAGGAAGAAGGTGAGTCGACCGTGTACTTACATCTGCAGACAAACCGCGTGTAGAGTTGCTCACAACTCGTTAGGGCTTAGTTGTTACCTGTAATGTTTATCAATCATATATTTTGCTTGGTACTTAGATGGGCCAGCGGTAGTCAGCGTCAATATATTTGTCAGGAGTATTTCAAAAATCGATGATGTCACAATGGTAAGTCTGCAAGTAACGACTGGACCGTGCATTAGTCTAAGTTACAGTATGACGTTTTTTTTACCTCCTTCTTTATAAAGCGGTTGCGGTTTTCTTGACAAGTCAAATGAATGGGCAATTCCCTCCTCATTGCAACGGAGAGATTTACCCGTCTGTATATGTCATGTTCGTTTTAATATTTTGTTTTTGTTTACTTTTACTTCTTCACTTTGGTGTTGACGACCAAAATCGTTTTTAGAATCGCGCTTTATTTGAACGTTTGACGCCCGTTGTTGTGATTGGCGGATTTGAATTTAACCGTTAGCTTTATCACCTCAGTCGATACTGTTCGATAGTTTTTACTTCTTGCGCTCGAATATAAACTTTTTTTTAGTATCATTCTTATAGACTGCCTGCTTTTTACGATCCGAAGGGGTTTTCGATAGAGAAAAGGAATGGTTTCTGTACTTTTGCTTTGGTTTATGAAAGTAGACATGTGAATAGCTCGGCTCCATTTCATGTGAAATAAAGACATCCGACATTAACTCATCAATATGCGACCCGTCTTCACGGCCGGTAGGCGTTTAGTTTAGTACTAGATGATTAGTTAGGACGTATAATTATCATGGTTACGGTTCTATAACTTAAACCTTGTTTGTTTTGTCACAAAGGCGATGCGCCAACGTTAGTGCGCGTCAACATGTTCCTCCGATCCATCAGCAAAATAGATGATTACAAAATGGTGAGTCTGCACGACGTCATACTCGTACACAGACGTACTTATGACATTTTTATTATAAACCAAAGTCGCTGCTTCGTCGTTGAGTTGTTGTGTTGCAATGTCACAACTTTGTTTATAATAAAATTGTGCATTCCGTTCAAATGGATATCTGGCAATACTTGCACTGCTAAACATTCTCAAGCTATTGTAAATGTGTTTGTTGTTTTATTTTTGGTTGTTTATTAACATTGTTTTGTTTATTTTTTGGTTCTGTTTATTTTCTGTTCGTTTATTTTGTCACTACTAACCCTGACCCCATTTCACGTCCACTTTTATGATAAATCTTATTAAAATATGTAAAAGTGGTTGTCAAGGCGGTGCGGTGCCATATTTACCGTATACATCATTTTCTCAATAACATAATGTCCTCGGACGTGACATAGCATAAAATTCTTGATAATCTGGACCATTATTTTCCTTTCTGATTTTTATTTTTGAAATTAATTAATAGACTTGTTTATTTTATTTTTATTTTCTTGAAAAGCACCTAAACCGCAAACGTTACCTGCAAAGACACGCGAATTGGTACAATGTACATAGCACAAAAATAACACCAACGGCTTAAATATTGGGAGCACAAGTGTAGACGAACAAAATTTCCTTCACGTACTTGGGGCGCTAGGATGCGCTACGAGGCGCTACGGTGCGCTACGGTGCGCTACGGCGTACGTATCCCGGCACGTAGGCGCGCGGCCCGCACCACATCATCTCATGTTCTCTTTTGTTTCGTATTTTAATTTCCCATCATACTTCCTTTTTCTGTCACGCATTGATTTCATTGAGGATATTTTTTGTTATTTTGTGAATTATAAAAACTATTTTGGTCGTGTACGTTGACTGTTACGATGTCAATATTGTCTTGTTCATGTGAATTTGTGTTGTGTATAAATATATATATGTATCGGGTGAAAGCGTCCGCACTCGGCTTGGTGCTTGGCGGTGGCCACGCCGCAATATGTGATCCCGGCGCCCGTAGTAGCTAGGTAGTTGTGCGCATGCGGCCGGTAAGCATTCCTCCGACGAATGCGCCGCCACACGGTGAGTTATTTCCACTATGGCTTCACTACGTCTAGTGCAACGCGCGCGCATGCTCTCGCTTTGTCGATATATCGATATCTCGAATCAATCTTGGCTTTTGGAATCGATTTAGAATCTATCGAAATATGGTAATCTGAATATACACAGCTTAATAGACATAAGACAAAGAAATTCTCTCTTTATTGATAAGCTATTTTTTTCGATAGTAATTTAATTTTAAATCTTCTATATATTTATAGGTAAATCAAATCCCAAGCACCTACGTTACTCTTTAAGGAAATATTAAGAATTCAAAACCACACACCTAACCTCAAAAATATATCCCAACATTTTTGCACACACACGCGCTGAATTACTTCAACATGATTTTATATATATTTTTATTGTAATTTATCACACTATCAATATAATAAATATCAACTAAGACTTTATAAAGGGAACATCAATTTAACTCACCTGGCGTTGTTCCAAAGCAAGCAATCCTCCCAGTAATGAACCTGTCAACATCCATTATACCTTCCTGTTTATTTCTTAAAGTTTTAATTGATTATACATTAATTAATAATTATGCCTTAATAATTAACTTCTAACGCGCTCTGTACAAGTTTATGCAAAGTTATTTTAGGCCTTTCGCACATTACAGCGTATCGTAGAATCGTAATCGTAGCTTAATTTCTCAAGACGCTACGCGCAGTGTTCCAAACACGGAGTGTAGAATAAACGGGGATTTCTGGAATATTGTAGGCCACTTTTTTTTTAAATTCCATGGTGACAAAGTCGAGGGCAACAGCAGTAGCTGTTCATTATCCGTTAAAAATATAACTGAACTCTATTTGTTTTAACTTCTTACGACTTTTAATATCAATACTAACTGTTGCCTAAGACTTTGTCAGCATGGAATTAAAAAATAAGAAAATAAAATAGCGTCCTACAATATTCTAGAACTCTGTTTATTCCACGCTCTGTGTGTGGAACACTGCGCGTATCGTACGACTTGAGGAATTACGCTACGATTACGATTCTTCTGCGATACGCTGTTATGTGCGAAAGGCCTTAGTTTGTAAGAAAATTATGGAAAACAATCTTATCAAGTTTCGTACACAATATGATGCTGGCATAATATAGTATTGCTTAAGACACTTGAATCTAAAATCACAGATTATCCTAGCCTCGGAATGTACGAAATGTACTTTTATTTATGTTTTATTTAGGTATATTTTAGCAATATGATGCATTTTAAAAATGGTATAACATAACGTTTACTAAACTCTGTAAGAACTAAGTTGTTATTTTCCAACTGAATAACTTGTGTTCTATATGTTGTTTGAATTGTAATAAATAGATGTCACAATCAACTTTAGTCAATTGAGCGTCTTTTAAGCGGTAGGATGTACAATAAGGGGACATGGTAAATATTTATATCTGAAAAAGCGATGAAATATAATAGATGTTATAAATTAAGTTATTTGTCAAACTTTGAATTATATTAATACAGATTTTCTTCGTACTCAAAGTTAATCAATTCCTTGTTAAATTGAATCGAGATGTCGTTTTTATTTCGAGCGTTGCTTGTTCTTTTTTATTTTAAAATGTTTCCTTAATTCATTTGACTTGCTCTACTGATGTCGAGGGATCGATGGTATATTTGCCCTGATATCAAAATTATTAAAAGTTTTTTAAAATACGCTGAACCTTCGACACCATTATAGATGTTAGAAATAAGCTTAGAAACCATAGTGTCTTACTGTCATGACAATATGTCATTTGTCATGAATTAAAAATCGTAAAATCGTCATTTTCAAAAATAAAAGAACTGCTAAGATAAATAATTACTTTAATCATTACTTAATTTCATTATATCAGTATTACTATTGTAAACGGTAGTGATATTGTAAAAAAATATAATGATTTGATAACTCATTTTCCTTAAATGGCTTAATAGAAGTTTTGCTAAAGTAAAAGCTTTTGAAGTAAATAACTCCAATTTTTCGAAGGAATTAGAAGTAGTGTTGGGACATTACTCGAAGAATCGATACATTTTACTATCGATTATTTGAGTAAATGTCCTGAATAATTTATATCAGACAAAAATCTATAATATTGTAACGTTTTCAGGAATATTCCGTACAATTGACGTTCAGGGAACAATGGTTGGATGAAAGGCTGAAATTTAATAATTTAGGAGGTTAGTACTGACATATGCAATATATAGAATAAGAGGAATGTCCTTAAAGACAAATGAGACACAAAATTAAAACGCTATAAAGCTGTTTCATTCTAAAAACATTGTGCATCAAACAAACAGTCTGACTAAATTCATTCAGGCAAGAAGAGAAAATTTATCACCTTCATAACGAGTTTGTGTTTCCTTTAGGACGTCTCAAGTACCTGACCCTGACGGAGGCGAACAGGGTGTGGATGCCGGACCTGTTCTTCTCGAATGAAAAGGAGGGCCATTTCCACAACATCATCATGCCGAACGTCTACATCCGTATCTTCCCCAACGGCAACGTGCTGTACAGCATTCGGATCTCGCTGACCCTCTCCTGCCCCATGAACCTAAAGCTGTACCCCCTCGACAAGCAGACCTGCTCCCTCAGGATGGCCAGCTGTGAGTAGTGCAAAACTTCTGTTCTACTAAACAAGAAGACTATAGACGGGTTCCTCAATTTCTACCTATGGCTGAAATCCTTAATGGATATTTTTTTGCCCTCTAAGGAAGTATTTTTTTAAAATTTGGTGACAAACGATAATTTGGTCACTAGATACAGCTATAATAGTGAAGTGACCACTACCCAAATACATCTCCAGAAAGTTAATTTCAGATGCATTAACATTGTGAATCAAATTTCTTCAAATTTTATCGTTATCAAGCGGTTTTCTAACGAAAAGAAAAAACAAATTTTCAAATCCAAGGCAAACTGTGCTTACTTTAACGATTTCAATTTAGAAATCTAATGTGAGTAGATCAGTTTTTGTTTACGGAACGTAAACAATGTTGCCATGTGTTTTGAGTTTTACCACATTATTGCTGATATAAGAAGCTATTAATAAGTTTTACGATATGTTTGCTATATTCTACTATTAGGAGTTTAAAAACTGAATTTTCTCACGTTGTTTGAATGCTTTCATCGTTATCAGCTCTCTCTCGGATTCGTGTCAATCAGGCTAGTTCCTGACCACGTATGGATGGGTCGACTTAAAACACCTCTTTGAATTTCCTCGCCGAAATGTTCAGTTTGCATCCTGATGCCTTCAAAAACCTTGGATATTACTTTAACAAAATTGCTTCTCCTAGATGGCTGGACCACCGATGACCTGGTGTTCCTCTGGAAGGAAGGTGACCCAGTCCAGGTGGTGAAGAACTTACACCTACCACGCTTTACGCTGGAGAAGTTCTTAACTGACTATTGTAACAGCAAGACTAATACTGGTAATTTTTTTTAATCTTTTTTGTTGTATAATTTTCTAGTTAAGTATGTCTTTTGAATATTGTAAAGGGATTATGGGTTATTCTGAAGTGTACATAAAAACATTGTGCAGGTGAATACAGTTGCCTGAAGGTGGACCTGCTGTTCAAGCGGGAGTTCAGTTACTACCTCATCCAGATCTACATCCCCTGCTGCATGCTCGTCATCGTCTCCTGGGTCTCCTTCTGGCTCGACCAGGGCGCTGTGCCGGCGCGCGTCTCGCTCGGTAACAATACAATCTCTTCAGTTTGGGTTATTTTAATATCTTTATCTTGTTACCTAAAGTTCTATAGATATGTAATAACATAATTACCGACAAGTGTGTTCCCTTATTTATAGTCGTCAGCTTTCTTCTATATTTCGTTAAAAAGGTTTTATTTTATATTTAAAATCTAGGATCGTATATCTCTAGGAAGTCTATTCCATTAAATTGTATTTCTTGCGCTGTTCAGGAGTAACAACACTGCTGACCATGGCGACTCAGTCGTCCGGCATCAACGCGTCCCTGCCGCCCGTCTCCTACACCAAGGCTATCGACGTGTGGACCGGAGTCTGTCTCACCTTCGTCTTCGGGGCATTACTGGAGTTCGCGCTAGTCAACTATGCGTCCCGCTCCGACATGCACCGCGAGAACCTGAAGAAGACGAGACGGGAGATGGAGACGGCGGCCAGCATGGATGCGGCTTCTGATCTGCTCGACACTGACAGCAACGCTACATTCGCTATGGTGAGCTCGCACTTAATCTGGATTTCATAGTATTTGTATTTGTATAGTACCTCCTCGTTTGTTCATTTCTTTGCATTCATCCAGGTGTAATAATTATTGTTTTGAACTTCTGGGTTTTTCATAGAGTTATAGAGTGCAATTTTTTTATCCGAGAATTAAGTAAATGGTCGAATATGTTAAGAATAATGTTAGGAGGCTCAATGTTTACTTTCAATGCAATGTGTCCGTCCCCTCTGACTGGTCTGCAACCGACAGAAGCCGCTGATGCGCGCCGGCGACTCCAAGATGCGCCAGTGCGAGATCCACATCACCAAGCCAAAGAACTGCTGCCGTCTCTGGATGTCCAAGTTCCCCACGCGCTCCAAGCGGATAGACGTCATCTCCCGTATCACCTTCCCGCTCGTCTTCGCACTCTTCAACTTGGCTTACTGGTGAGTGTAGTGCAGGTTTCACTCATATCTTTACAGGGTTTTATTCTGACATCCTGACAAATACAAAATGTGAAAGAGCATGGACAACTTAGTTAATTCTTTCCTACTCTTCTACGATGGGGAAGTGAATGAGTAGCCGGAGAAGGCTGGTGAAAGGCGGAAAATACCAAAGACAAATGATACCATGTTTTTATGATACGCTCTCTGTTACTTGAGCTATTCTCCCAGCAGTAACGTTGTACCACCAGGTCGACTTACCTCTTCCGCGACGAGGAGGAGGAGAAGTGATTCTCGCATGATGCGCCGGGCGCATCGCAGCATGCATGTCTAGTGGCCGCCGTGCTCTTTCCGTACGTGCTGTTCACGGCCGTGTACTTCTTCTGCCTGCGCCCGCCGCGCCCCTTCGACCTCCCGCCGCCGCGCCCCAAGCTCCTCACGCGCATCGTAATCCCCGTGCCGCGCTACCTTCAACACCGCGATAAAAAAACACAAATCTTGTAGTCTGTCCAGTGGGATATAGAAATGAGTGCAGCTAACCCCCAGTCCCTCGTTCCCTCCTAAAGCCAGCTCGCGCACCCTCGCCGTTACACTTATGTTCTCTCGTCACGAAGCATTTACCACCGGTACATTATAGTCTGATGCCTCGTCATCATGATCGATTCGCTTTGTCATGTTGTGCTAATACATATTGGGAAATATACGATATTTTGCTGATTTTTACTTTAAAAATCAACATTTTTCAAGTCTTTTTAATGACTCGCTTGTTTCTACCAAAATAAAAATTTGTTCAACACTGGTAACACTACGCACTTCATAGACAACCCTGCAATAAAGGAGCGGGATCGCAGTTAATAAAAAAATGGCGGGAACGTTCAAATAAATAAACATTATTATAGAATAAGTATACAAGTATTATTTATCAGACGTAGTAATCATTTAAAACTGTCCTACTAAGATATATCTACAAGTCTGTATGACTGGAGCACAGTTAAATATTCAAAATAAATATTAATCAAGTAGATGTAACTATAGGGAGATTTCAATGTTTTCGACAAGTTTACTATTCACCTCGCTCCCGGATGTCAGAGCACATTGACAACTTAGCGCTTGAATAAAATTATACATTATTCATTATTCATAAAATTTAAATTAGAATAATACCCGAATTTTTAAATCTAAATGTGGTAGATCAATCCCATAAATATATTACCCTTAATTTAGAAACAACATGAAATATAATCCTTAATGTTTTAGATTTTAGATGACATAACGTTATACACGAGCTATGAAGGATGGTACATACAAACGGCGTGAAATTATTGATATTGCAACACAGGTTTTGTATGTACCATACCTAAATGGCCTAGACTACGTAGCTGTCTTTACACTAAGTATTATCGTCTATGAGACTAATGGATTTGTGAAACACATTTTAATCTTTATAATGTTTAGATTATAAGTAGATTCTTGAATATTTCTCATGGCAACATTGTTTTAAAATTTTACTCCTTACTGTCTATGGTTTTGTTTGGTAATTTTTAATCTATACAACTTTTTACCATTATAATGTGGCCAGTCCTTAACTAATAATTATTACTAAGATATTATTTTCAAAATTGGGTTTTTGAAGCAAGTTATAAGCTTGATGTTTTGAATTGAATTTTGAAACAATGTTACGATGACCTCGTAGGTACGAATGTGTGTAAATAATCAGGCCTACAACTTTCAGCACCTGTGTCGCTCAGTGTACAGCTATTGTATTTATATTATACATAACATTATATTAAGATCTGAGGGCTTATCACGAACAATTGCAAGAAAGTATAAGTAACATGTGTAGGTACTTACTGCTGCGTAAATCTATATAAATATCGATAACTTTGGGAAAACTTTTTCGTAAATATTCATAATAAGCTCTCCGTAGGCCATTTCGTCACACTGCTACTTACACTGTAAATAAATGTAACGTTTCCTAACACTTGGAGCATGATTTTGACATTCCCTATCATAAAAAATATACCAAATATAAAATGGTACAGGTAATACCATTTTACAGCGATCAAGGGGATATCTGGCTTCTGGTCTTTTGACATTGCGACATTCTGGTTTTCACTACTGGAACAGTTTTACAACATACATCCCGGCACTCAATCTCTTTGAAAAGTAAGACATACAATAGGTTTTTATTTAGAGGTTTTAGAGGGTGGAACTAACAGTCACATATTTATCAATCGTCAGAATCTTGTTCCAAGTCACCACTATGTATATTTAAGCTATGTCACAGTCGCTATATCTGGTTGTATTGCATATAAGAAACGTTGGCAGCTTTATGACACTATTTTGTTGACGCTATGTACGGGTTATGTATTGCATATGAATGATCCAAATCGAGTCTATACCTTGTTCGTTATTTACGTTTGTATAAGGTTTTACATAATTAATTTGTTGTCAAACTTAACAACCTTAAACGGACTAGGTACATTAAAACTCGATAAAATGGATTCACTAATTATATTGTGTTGTTTCTTGCTCAGTTTTCTATTTCCGTCCCTTTATTTTGATATTAAGTTGTTTATATTTATATTTAGGAAAGTTAAAACAATTTAGAATCTTTAAAAGCTATATTTTGTTTTAAATACATGTGGATACACTGATGGTAATGTCACAATGAAAATGGAAGCATGTAAGCCGTAATTATTCAATGTAAAACATAGAAACAAAGCTAAGATACATTTAAAATCTCACAGCCATATTCAAATATATACTAATGTAATTATTTAGTCAACTATTTATTCGTTGTAATGAACTTTCAATCGCTCTATATATTTATCACTCTTTATATTTATATTTACTGTAACTTAGATATGTATCATTTAGATATTCTTGGGCTGTGATGAAAAATATAGATAAAAAATCGGTAGATATTTAAACAATTCCGACTTAAACATAGATAAAATTACCAAAGAGTAATAATTAATAAAACTGGCAACAAAAAGAACATCCTTCCCTTTAGGTCGCAGAATCGAAGCAGAGCATCTGAAAGAAAATTTGTATATTTAATTGCTAATATAATTGCAAAATAAAATAACAACGGTATGTGAAATAAATAGCTCTTATCAATGAATATTTCATATGTACGAAATTCTCTTGAATCGGAACGTAAATGAAACAGCCAAAATAGACCATAGAGCTATTTGTTACTTTTCTAAATGTTGCCAGCACTACAAACTTTCTAAATGTGTGTGTGTCGTTATGAATTATTTTATTATATTTCTTCATACTATTGTTTGAAGGTCTGGAAAGTACGATGTGAAATGAATTTTAATAAAATTATACTCATCCAAGTTTGTTTATTATTTTCCCTGCTTATATTAAAATGTCAATATTTAAAGCTAGATAGAGCAACTGATAAGATTCTCAAACATTTAACACGTTGGACCCGGCGCCAGTCCTTGGGGACCGTTAGTGAACTTTCCGTGTGGCCGGCGCCGGTCCCTGGGGACCGGCGCTAGGATTTTCGTTTTGCTGGCGAGCGACAAAGAAGAATTACTTATCTCATTCGTACTAAAGTAATCTCCTGTATGCAATATACAAAATTAAACAAAATTATTTCGCTCGCCGGCTACCGGCCGAATGGAAAGCCGAAAAAAAATATAATTTCACTTACTTCGTATATCCAGTTAGCATTATTTATTCGTTTGGCGTAGTCATCATTTCGTCGTCTCCAGATTTTGGTTCCCAAAAAGACGTAAATATCAACTGACCATTTGTCGAAGTAAACATATTTATAGCGAATAAAACGCAAATTATAATACGTTTGGAGATCTTGACACCGGTGAGATCCTCCATGTTGCTTTTCGAATGATTCAATTTTCCAGAGCTGTCCCTTTTTATACGCGGACAAGACATTTGTAAGGTTTCAAGGCAAATGAAGTAATTGTGTGATTTGATTAAATTTTGTTTTGTCATGGAAATGTCCAGAATTTCATTACGCTTGTGTTTTGAGTATTTTTTATTGTATTTAGATAGATATGAAATAAGCATACTTGAGAAATGTAACGTGGAGTTTAAAGTTATTTTATGAAACAGTATCGAACTTGAAACTCAGAAAAAATTCTAGCAAGCGGTCCTATTAGTAGGTTTAAAACTGTGGCATTAAATCTCAATTGCTACTTCTGTCAGCAGAATGTACATAATGTATTGCTAGCTTGTTTTCTTTGTAAGAGCCCGAGGGAGATAGCATTCAGCTTTTGTACCAGTATATCGTGGAGATCTCGTGGAATTAATGTTCAAAAACCACAAATCTTCCAAAATAATTCATAATACCCACACATCGCCACCTAAAACCATATCAAAAATGATTTAAACCTGACATTGACCACTAAATTAATCAAAGTCCACTGAAAACTTTCCATTACAGCCTACTCAAATTGCTTTTACCAACTTATTATAAAAACAAATCACAGAACAAACGTCATAATTGGTGGAGAAGACAAATTAAAAAGGGCTTCCTTCATTTCTCTAACACGTATAAATAATGAACATTTTTATCTCCGAGCATCAGTCGCTTTGTAGCTTTACAGCGATCTACATCCAGTTTAGTTATACCAGCTACAGGCCTTCAAAATGTACAAGTTCCTCGTCATCTTCTTCCTGGCTGCGTGCATCTGTGTACTGACGGAAGCCCAGCTCACGTTTACGTCGAGCTGGGGCGGCAAGCGCTCCATGGGGACCATGATGGGCACCATGCCGTGTCGCAACGATGAAGCTATCTCTAACATTTATAAGATGATCCAGGTAAGATTCATTTTCTCGAATTTCGATTTTAAAATCTGCATAGGATTGTGGTTCATTGCCAGCTTGTTTTTTCTTTACTTATAAAGGGAAAAGTTTTGTTAGTTTGTTTTATCCTCGGAAACTACTGAACCGATTTGAAGAATTCTTTCACTGTTTGGAAGCTACACTATCCCTGGATGACATAGGCTATAGTGTTTTCAAGGTTTGTTTTTAATTTATGTACAGTCGAATTAAGCGGGAGTCCAAGGTACCGCGATATTGGTCTCGCTTATAGAGGTTTATCCCTTATCCAGGTTTAACTGTAATTGTCTATACATTTTAAATGTTGCTTTCAGGCCGAAGCTGAAAGACTCCTACTCTGTCAGAAGCCGTGAAGCGACAAGCTGCCCTCATACCCAGACACCGACTAAATACTTTATTTATTTATCCATACATATCTATTGTATTATTTAATTAAAGCAAATGTTTATTATAAATAAAGCTTTTTAAATAACTTTCGAAAGTTTTATTTTTCTCTTTCTATGGCCTTTAAGCTGTCGTAAGTGAGCGTCGGTAGCTCGGGATTTAGCTCTTGACTTGTCATCTGCAGGTCCTGAGTTCGAAACCCGCCATGTACTAGTGTTTTTCCATTTTCCAATTTCATATGTACATATTTACCCGACGCTCTAGCGGTGTAGGAAAACATCGTGATGTCTACACATATCGGCAAAGAAATTCAAAGATACGTGTGAAGTCGACCCGCACTGGGCTAGCGTGGTTGACTATGGCCTAGTCACCCCTTAGGGAGGCTCCGAGTCCTTTGGTGGGGACGTACAGTGAGCTGGTGATTATGGCCTTTAAGCTACGCAAGTCTACGATAAGTTTTTTACTTAAAATTAAAGCACATGTTATTTATATTATTTATTTTGAAATAAAACAAATTCATTTTGATAACAACATTTATTTTTCAACAAAATCATTTTAAAATTATCGATATTACATTAAAGTATTATTTATTGAAGTTTTTTATTTACTTTCATAATAAAATCGAGTTTTGTAAGACATTTTATTAAATTCTATAATAAAATATAAAAACAGTATTCATTACAATATAAGCTGATTTAATTATAGTTGAAATAAAAAACAGGGTATTTTTTATTTTCACTTTGTTTTTTAAATAATTGCATTTTTCCCCTTTTTTAATATTAGATGGTATTTTCAAATACCGTTTATCACAATAAAATTTGCATTAACTAAATTTTACGAAAAATAAATCATTTTGTGCATTTTCTTTTAATTAATATGTACTATAAAATTGTGATGAAATTATTTTATACATTAGAAAAATAAAACATGTAAAATAGAAATTTTTATAAATTTTTGTTATATTTTTTTTTACATAATTTACAATTTTCATTTAATCTTAATTTTTTAATATGATTAAAAATAATAAAAAACGATAACAAGCAAAATAAAATATAAACTAAATGGCTTCACGTACTTTTCTTCTACGAAATTTAAAAAAAAACTAAAAAATATATGACTACTAAAACTAAGGAATCCCTATAGCATGCCATGCAAATATCCTCCTTAAGACGATCACAATAAAGTATATTTTCAAACGTACACAATATTGTACTAAGATATACAGTCAAGGAAATAAATTCCCTTCCCATTTAGCTAGTTCTGTCAAGAATTAGACATAGAAAAACTTAATAAAAAAATCATGACAAAACAGCTATAGTACGACAAAGATTCTGACACTTTTGACATTGACAGTTTAGTTTGACACGCCTACCGAGTCAGAAAACTTAGTCTATGCTAGGCTGTCACTAAAATAGGTAGGAAATTACTTCTTCAACTGTATGTAGTAATATATCTAATGGTCTAAGATACGTAGATTGCCTGAAACAATTTTATTCTCTAAAACTGCTCCTGAAGGGATGTCGATCCTCTCCCCGTGGTTTGCTATTATTATAACTGTGCCCTGGAATAAAAAAAATAATAAATAAAAAAATCTGTCTCGAAGGACCAACAACGGATATGTTTTTATGTAAAACTTTTTTTTAACTGCCTGCAGTTAATGAACAATTAAAGATCAACCTTCGTACTAGTTGCAATAAAAACAACTAAACTCATTTAAAAACTTTAAAAACTAATAAACTCACCTTTAACGAGACTCCTCTCCCGAAAGTCACATCACCAGACACCGTCAAATGATCCAGCTCGATCAAATCCGGGATCGTAGCGAACCTGTTCAGGAACTCCTTCACCTTCGCGAAATGATTATCACCCAACTTCACCAGCGGAGTGGACGGGAACATCCTCTGCGGGGACATCACTAGAGACCCGTGCGAAAGACTGTACAAGTTGGACATCACCAGAAGAAGATCCGAGGTCTTCTTGACTGGAAGGAAACGACTCCTCGGCACATTCACTCCGATACCACCTTCGAAGCACTTCATCGCAGCGCCCACCGCCGTCTCCAACTGTATCACATTCAACCCGTCACCCAAATGCTTGTTGTTCACTATGATCTCCATATTTAAAGACCCTTGGTCTACTACCCTCTGGATAGCGTCTAATTTAGCCCATAAATTATTGGTGTTGAAGAATTTGAACTGACTGACAGATTTGAAATCATCCACATGTTCTTTCGGGACTTGTGCGATTTCGAGAAGTCTCAGTTTATCCTCGTATTGGATGAGAGTTCCACCTTTGACATCAGCTCTGGTCTTATCGGTGACTTCCATGACGAACTCGGAGACGGGTTTCTGTGGATCAGGGTGGAGGAGTAGGCTGAGAATGTTCAGGTCGACGGTGGCACCGAGGTTGTCGATGTTACTGATGAAGCAGTAAGTCCTGCCTTCTTTGATGAACTTCTGGAGTAAACCGGAGTTGTGGAAGGACTCGTAGAAGTCTCCGTGGCCGGGGGGGTACCATCTAAGGGGAGAGGTAATTGAAAATTGGGCAATTGACTGATTGAATTGTGTTAGTCTGCATTATACCTAAATCTCATGATTTTTGTGGGTCTGAATGTTATGACGAAGATAAAAAAATGTATAATCATATCAGTATTGTTGCCATGCTTATCATAAAGATATTTAAAAGCGGCTTTAAACTATTTTATCTGTATATGACATGTGGTTTTGTATGTAGATTATACGACGTAGGCATGCCCCTTGACTGACGAAATATATAATTTATTTCCACAAATATTATCTTATCTAAAAAGTCTATGACGTCATTACTTCTAATATATCTGATTATTAGATATCCCCAAATAATATAAAATATCGATAATATTCAGATTGTTAAGAATTAGAAATGTAAATCTAATAATTATTGATGCATTCAAGCACCATAGCAAATGGATTTCATTGTTAATTAGCTTTAACCAACTTTGAATTCAAAGTAATTGGCTATGGTGTTACATAACTTTTAACAAAAAGACGAAATCAAATTGTGAACATCGTATTGAGATATATAAATCTAGAAAAAAAGAGAAAAGAGAATAAAATAGGAAGCAAGATAAAAATCTAGTATCTTACTCACGCTTCAATATCGGAGTGTACGTTGCCCTCCTTGGCGATGGGCAGCAGGGATTCCCTGTTGATCCTGGGATGGCAGGACTGGTTGAAGGTGTGGATGTCCAGCTTCAGACCCTTGTACTTCCTGATCACCTTCTGCGTGTCCTCGTCCGTGTTGAACGAGTTCATCAGCACGAGGGGCACATTGCATTTGTATGTCTTGTTTAGATGCTGTAGGAACAAATTAGATACAAAATAGGTGTTTTATAATAAATCATATTTACTGAAATTTAGTTAGATTTAGAATAAGAAAAAAGACACAACAAAAAACGTGTTTTAATCAATTTACGATAATTATCGGTAAATACCGTTTCGGGTAGTCACAGCACTATTTAACTGTCATTGACAGCTGTCAAAACTTTTTCGGCTGTCACTATGGGATCTAAAATGAGTATATTTATTTTGTTATCAATTTTTACCATTAGCAGGCAGCTAAATTTAAAAAAGACATCAAAGAAAATTAAATAAGTGCCTATAACCTAATGGAATCCCGACATTCGACGATTGTCGTGAACCATATCCTAACACAAGCTTAGTAAATTCACTAAAATCTACTAATATTTATGAAAAACAAATACTAGTTTACCTCAATCTGCTGTACAGTAAGATCCAAAAACGTGAGCTCATTTCTCACTTGTATGACAGACTTGGGTCCCTTGCAGCCCATAGAGGTGCCGAGACCACCGTTCAGCTTCACCACAACCAGCTTATCTAGCATATGGTGAATGTTGTCAGTGGTGGGAGTCTCCAGGCTCACGTAGTCGATCACAGCACCTTCTGGAAGCTTCTCAATCTTCTCCCATGTCACGGAAGGTCCCTCTGGATGAAAAATGTTAAAAAACTTAAATAAAATTTTAAAAAAACATTTGACGTATATGCAAGCGGTGGTCATCAACCTAGTTGCTGCAAATTAGAACGAATACAACTCAATAGCTTTAAATGGCTTGTATTGGTTGTATTAATCGATTTTATTGCACTTTATTGGTGTACATAAATACATTTATCTTGTTTTTTAAATAGGATAAGAACAGGCTGAACGAAATAGTATGTTAGCCGAAAAAAAAATACACAAGCCCTATAATTTTTTTAATAGGCAAAGGATATTTTAACGTTCTGCCAGAAATCTGATGAACAAGAGCCAAATTAGAACATAAAAATGAGATGTTTAAAACTTTTTTACTTGTAAAATAGGCAAAGGACATTCTTACGTTCTGCCAGAAATCTGCTAAACAAGTTCTTGAATCCTTGAAACTCTTTGAGCATCTGTGGCCGCCTGGTCTCCGGTACAGTGGCCACGAGACGCTCCAGTTCCACTTCCACCCTGGCGAGGGCATCTCGCTTCGTCGCCTCCTTGAAGTCCCTGGACCCTGATGGAGTGCGCTGATGGCTCCGGATCTGAAGGTCAAAGAGATATACGTATGAAAAGGCGCCAAAATATTGTATATGCTTTGACCTTTGATGACCTTTGATAATTCTTCATTTATAAAATTATTACCTCATTAAGTACGATTTGTAATATTGTATTTACATTATTAATTACGTAAATAACTCTTAAAAAATATATTCAAACTTCGTCGTAATAAGACGGTATATTTTTCAATACAAGTACATTTTTTATCAATAATCAACTGGTAGTCCTTGGCCTATACATCAATAGGCATAGAGTAAATTTGTTCTACTGCATCGTCTATTTTGATTGCGACTACTCTGTGAATAGTTTGAGGTCGAATCGACATCGTGTTTAGACATATGTACAAAAGCACTTCAAATATATTACAAAACTAGCTGTCCCCCGCGACTTCTGCGCGAACTAAAAAACTGTAAGCCAATAAGCCCCTTTTTCCGAAAAAAATATAAAGTACAGCTATAAACGAGGACCAATAAGTTTATACGATACTGGAGGACACTCGGAAATAAATAAGATAGATCAAGGGTCTCATTGGACCAATTTATGTTTGAAGTACCAGGAACAAGGATGTTCTGTATTTTGGAATAAATTTTATGAATGTACTAGTTCCAGTAACACTGACAATTTAGAGGTTTTTAATATGATGTCGTAAATTAACACATTTTTAGCGCTTACATTGCAAACGCTGCAGTATTCACTATCAGCATTATACCGATTTGCACCCGTGCGAAGCCGGGGCGGGTCGCTAGTATTAGTATTATTGATTTGATCTTTGCTAAATAACTTTCCTTTAATACAGTAAATTATTGTTTTCATAAACTTTATCATAAACAATTAACCTTAGTTAACAGAAAGTTAAATACATCATTATATGAAGTATTTATTTTTCATATAACTGGCATGCAACATACAATGACATACAATTTGGAAAAAAATATTCACTTACTTGTAAAACATGCTTAATCGTCATTTTGATTAAACAGTATAAAATTTAAAACAGGCAAAAACAAATTCAGAAACTTTTTAAAATATTTACACACAACTAAAACTTGATGAATCTCTGATAAAACTGACAAATATGTGGGTAGATTGATTAACACAGTTAAAACATCTTTTTACTAAAATTGACAGATTGAATATAGTTGCTAATTTTTTTTAAGGCCACTTATAATGTTTTGCAACCTTTACAACGCGTTAATAACCATAGATTAAAAGACGCCAAAATAGCGACGTGACTGCTGACCATAGACATTAACAAAATGAAATTCAAGGTTACGGGGGCACGTCTAGAGGAGGGGACGTCCAGAAAAAGGACGTTCCACTGCATTTACGAGAGTTCAAAAAGTACACTTCCCTTCCTTATTAGAAAATGTTAGAGTGTAAAATTTAAGAATAATTTAAAGTTACTGAGATAAACTGCGGTTTTCGCGTAAATTCCTACCTCGCTCCCGCGTTGTGGTTTGATCAGTTTTTTAGCGGTATTTCTAAACCGCTACGACTTAAGCCTTCAACGCACCAGGATAGTATGTTAGCCGAGTAGCAAGTAATTTAGTAACTAAACGTGTCCGAACAGCGACATTTTAGTAGATTAGATTAGTAAATCTTTTGTTCTAATACTTGGTACTCGGCTCAAATACTATCCAGGTGCGAATCAGGCTTTAAGGCAACGCATCAGTGGTTCCTCTGGTATTGAGGATGTCCATGGACGATGATCTCAGTCTTCCGACTTCTCGTTTCCCCCATTTTCTTATAAAATACCGCAACAAGCTTATATCAACTTAGATATTATGGAGATTGAAGAGGCATTCATTATGCGAAGTCACGAAGTGCAGTCTAAAAGTAAATACAATTTGCATTCAAGAGGCGGACAGTATTGCACTTAACTGAAATATATTTTTGAAATTGCCTTATACATTACATGCAGAGTCGATATTTAAATAAATAAAAATGTTTATATATTTGCCTATCTAGGGTCCGCGTAAGGACTACTGGCGCCTAAGTGCCAAAAATATATTTTTTTTCATTTCTTTTTTGGCTTTAGCGCCACTTAAGGATGGACACGTTGCATATATGGTACCTATCTTCTAAAACCACTGGCCAGACTGTGTAAGTTTATCAGGATGGATTCTTAAAATGTAACAAAGCATATTAACTTTCCTGCCCTGCAATATTTGAAATAATATTTAGACTTTGTCGTTTACGTTGTCCAACAACATACGGGCGTGAGCCCGTAATCCAGAGAGGTAGGCAGAGACCATTTAACTCTATTTGCCTCGATCCTGATACCTCTCTCACTTCTTCTACATATGGGTATACATCTACGAGTATGCATGCCTTTTAAATTTTCATAAAGTAATAAAATAAACTAATTATTTGACAACTATTCCTACAGATTGCAGATGTCTATTCGCAGGGATCGCTTCGGATTGTTCAACGAATCCCTGGTGGCCACTTTCTCGTTGGCCACTTTGTATTATAAAAAAAAAACTTTAAGTAATAAAATATTAGATACATACCCAAGACTTAAAGAATTCTCTCTCGCTCATTTTTCCCAATTTAAAAACAGCAATTAATATTAACGAAACAGATTAATTGAGTTGTCGCATTTGAGACGTCACTTAACGTATATGTGCCGGCACTCACTGAATATATGATAACGATATAGTCGTTTTGTTATCTTGGCCTACTGTTACACCGTAGCGTAACAGAATTTTATTTGTAAAAATTTATAAACGAATGTCTATGTTCAATTGAAACAATATTAAGAATCATAATTTTCAAACAAGTTACTTACTACTTATTGTAGGTCTTTGCTTGAGATTTCATATGCTAATGTTAATATCTATTAGGAGCATAAGAACGTTATCTTTACTATTTTTTTTTATAAGAGAAGGGGCAACGAGCGGCTAGATCACCGAGGTGATCTTCGACGCCCATGGACATTTGCAACACTCGAGGAACCGCAAATGCGTTGCCGGCCTTTAAGGAATAGATAGGCACGAATTGAAACTTATAATCTTCTTAAATCTTCTTCTTATTACTTTGGTTTAAAACAATTGTACAGAAAAATCTTGTAAAACTCACATTATCCTGTAATTCGTCAGGCTATGATTATTTACGCTATGATTATTTTTATAGGGAATGGCCAATCGAGGAGAGGATCAACTAAATTCATTTGTCCGAGGAACATGGACATCTGCAACGTCAGAGGAACCACAGATGTATTTTGAATGAAGAGTCGCTCTTTTCTTTTTCCCTAAGTCGTAACCGTTTGGAAATACCGCTGAGGACAGAGTGTTCAACAACGCGGCTGCTCGAGGTAAAAAATCATTTTAACACTGGAAAATTACGCTTCGGTGTGAATGCAACCATAACAATGAAAATAATTGATATACTAATCTATTTATGTGAACGTTGGTAATAAATATGTACTTATCGCACAACTAACAAATGTTACTACTTTTATCTCGCTAGTTTTTGCCCGCGGTTCCGTCCGCATGAAATTAAAAAAAAAATAGTAACTTGTGTTCTTTTTACTTTGGTCACAATCCCTATAATTCCGAAACGAGAATCATCGTTATTACTGTTGTACTTTCTACGTTTGGTACTGGTACATTCATAACATTCCAAAATACAGAACATCTTTGTTCCTGGTACTTCTTATGATACATAAAATGGTTCAATGAGACCCCTGGTCTATCTTATTTAGTTAAGATTGTCGTCCAGTATCGTATAATCAACGAATTATTGGTGCTCGTTTATCGCAGTACTTTATACATTTTTTTCGGAATAAAAGAGATTATGATTGACTATAGCCTAAAAGAGTAGATACTTGAAGTGATTCATTTGATTAATTTTACTATATAATTACTAATTTTATTATTATTGAATTATTTTCGTGCGCACGATAAAAACCAGACAACGACTCGTTAATATTTTGATAAAAAGTACGTATATGTACTTCATGACTCGTGGAAAAAATATATCTACAATATCCATTTAAAAGTCTTCCGTGTGACGAACCACGAATAATTCAAATAATTTCGTATTTAAAAATAAACTCTATTGAAAGAACTTCACAATTACACCATTAATTTAAAAATCGTTAAAATAATGGTCAATTTGTACTTTATTCATAATCTTTTTTTTATATATTAAGAACAAGCAAGTGGCCACCTGGATTTTCTGAAACAGCAAAGCGACCGCTGCCCATAGACATCTGCAATTGCAGATACGTTGCCTACCCTTAATGTACGGAGTTGGAGATGTACACAAAGAGGACAATTCCTCTTCATACGCCCCCCCTCCTACGTCAAATCTTCCCCTTCCCATCATTTCATTATAAGAAAACTATAAGAAGGGAAACTGCACTAAAATTAGGCCTCCAGCATCACACTCGACGGACTGCACATGGAATTGATTCTATTTGTCGCCTGTCTTCTGTGTGGTCGTGGTATTTCACCAGGCGAGCTGGCCAATTTGTGCAAAATCTACGTATTCAATTGGTTATAGTTTACGTTCACGTATAATTAAAAAAAAAGAAGTAATCTACGCCTTATTCAAGCAGATAGATATACATCTGGTCTTTTCATCCGTTCAGCTGTTTAGGAGTTGCGTTCGTAACAAATTGACGGATGGATCAGTTTTATCCATACGAATACTAAAATAATCACCGTCCCAGACCATTGATATGTTAGTATTTATTAAGATATTAATGGTTGACCTTTGAAGGTCATGTCTGATAACTGTAGAGAAACATATAACTAGAAACGGATTGTAGGTATAAGTTTTAACCACAATTTAAAATCGCATATTTTACGTTTATAAAAACTACTACGTACTACTAATTACATACAAAAAAACTAATCAAAAATACACGAGGCCTTGGAGAAATTAAATAGTAGACGGACAGTAAAAATTAAATTAATATCTCAATTAGTTCCTATTAAAATATATTTTAACTAGCTGATGTTCGCGACATCGTTCGCGCGGAATTAAAAAGTATAGCCTATGTTAGGGAATAGTGTAGCTTTCTACCGGTGGAAGAATTTTTTAAATTGGCCCAGTAGTTCTTGAGTTATTACAATACATACAAAAATACAAAGTTTCTCTCTATATAATATTAGTATAGATTGATTAATTATTTCTCTACCATAAGTGGTACACAGTTAAATATACATTAACTATAAATAAACTACGATTCTTATCTAAAATAAGGTCAAAACATTTAGATCAATCAAGAATAAATAAATGTCAAAACAAATAACTAATACATAATTACCTTATTGAGCATATCCATTTTTAAATAAAAAATAAAAAAACAGAAACTAATAAAAAAAAGAAAAACAATTTCACAACGTCACTGTCAATGTCAAATTCTGGCGGGAAAACGTTCTGCGAGGATGTTCCCGCCGCGCGCTCGCGACAACTAAACAATGAAGCGTTCGACGCAATAACTTATATGAATGTCCATTTATATTATCACTAGTGAACCCGCGGAGATTAGCTACTGTATCAAACATAATAGTTTTATGGTGACTCGTATTAAAAAAATAAAATTACGTAACGTGAACTGAATAGATAGGTAAGTAAGTTGCAATTGTCATCATCTCCTTAGATTTCTATATTAGGTAGTCTTTTTTTTTAAATAATGTCTATAAAAATCACGGGATAGTGGACTATGGCAGAATGGTACAGTAACCTTTGCCCTGTTCCTTTAAGAACACATATTGCACAATACTATTGTCACAATATATTTTTAACAAAAGTAGTCAAGTATCATTTATCATCTAGGCAGTTGGATACTGCGTGACTTTGTAATATTGCGTGTTGATGTAACATAATAAAATGTTTACAACGAATAGGTATTTCAACTATTGCTAAATAAAATCCACTAGTTATGTTTTTACCGCGGCAGCGACTTAAAAACAATCCGTCGCGTAACTAGCCCATTAGTGGTAAAACCGTCTTAATATTACCCAGGATATTATTAAAATACAGGTTTTCTGTCCATTTCTATGCATGTTATTTAAAAAAGTAATAAAGTTTTATACATTAACTATCATAGAAAAATAACACAAACACGTTTTATAGACAATTTATCAAAACTTTCGTGACTCAATGTCGCTTTTTATTTATATAAAAATATTTACTTACAAAATTACTTTATATTTTTAATCTACTTATCATTTACAAAAGTATAAATAAGTTAAAGAACCAAAAATTTCGATTACAATTTTATTTCACATTTTTTATCCAATCAAAAGCTGTCACGTCAGAATATGGCGCGAGTTTATGCAATAATTTTAGGAAAAGAAAATCTATGTTCAAATACATGTATTATTTCCTTAAATTAAACAATAGAAACTACGAGAAATAATTACGACTAATATGTTATTAGCTACTTATTTACGTTGGAGTAGGAAAATTGTCTACTAGGAAAACAGCAATTTCAAAATGCATCGTCACTATGCTTAAGCAAAATGAATAGAGTTGACGAGATTTTGCGTCATTCTTTAAAAAAAATATTTGAATTTAAAAAAAAATGGTATTTTTTTTCTAAAAGGGCTACAAACGTTCAGTTTTAACTGTACAGTTCTCAGTTTTGCTTACAGACGTCAATTTGAAGTGCACACTCAAACTGTACATTTCTGTTTTCCCTACACGCGTCAATTTAAAGTGCACAGTCGAACTGTAGTTTTCAGTTTGCCTACACACAGTACAGTTAAAACTGAGCGCTAATAGATGGTTTAACGCCGTCATTGCTTGTACACATTCTATCTACATATGTAGACACTAGGCATAAAGATCAATGCCTAGTAATATAAGATACAAGGAAGTAGATAGAATAACCTTGCAACATAATACCTACTTGTATGATAATATATTTATATAGATAAATATATTTCAACTATTTGCTCTAGTTTGTATTCATGACTTCAATTACCCTGTGGCTTCATTAGACCGAGTTCGCGAAAAAAATGGATTTGGCTTCGGCTAAGGCAATATTTTGAGTGACGTTGGTCTAATGAATAAGGGTTATGAACATAAAATTTATGCATGCATTTAAAATAAAAATTTCATGCAGCATCTAAAATATTAATTCAAAATATTTATATTTAAAGTACAGGTAATTAAAATAAATAAATAAAATACAGTTTTACAAACATTTTAAAAATAAAAATAAAAAACCTATTACCACATATTTAAACATGCTTAATTGTTAAATATTTTATCTACAGAAGATAATTTTATTTAATATTTTGCTTACCGCTGGTCTCAACCTGTTGTCATATGTCTGTAATTTATAATTTCATATTTATTTATAAGCAACATCAATTTAAATATATATTTTTTCACTTTAAGTTTGTTTAAAAACATAACAATGACATTTTATTCCTAAACAGTAAAAAGTGTCTTCAAAAAAAAATGGTTTTTATAACCTGTATTCAGTACTATTAGGTGTACCTATGTATGTTAAAGAAAATGATATCCAATGCCTTAATACATTTAAAAAAAAAGAAAATATAAATCATTCATACATTCAATCCTCAAAAACTTTATATTACTATTTAAATTTGATTGATAATTAAAATATTACGTACATAATAACCATCTACAAAAACTACACATAAAAATGAAGCTTATTACGCAGTTCTCAATGGCTTCTTAATACGTAAAATAAATATTTTGCATAAATAATTCACCGCCTAAATTATCTGATTAGAAAACTAATTTATGTAATAGCAGTATATAAAAATAAACCAAGGGATATCGTTAGTAGGGCTATTTATGACCTCTAAGGCCTCAAGGTCGATAAGATAAATAAAACGATAATATTTTATTGACAGTAACGTGATGTCGGAGGTCCGTGCACTTAGTTCAGATAGTAACTCATTACCTTCTTATCTCCGTCCCTGCTATCGGACATTGTTGATTTAGTTATAAAACTATTATTAAATAAGTTCGAAACACAAAACACTACGGACGCCGCTTGATACCGTTTTGACAGCCAGGTGATTGTCAATGTCTAATTGGCGTTTCGAAAGGGTTCCTTTTTGCCGGGTTCACTGAATCTTAAAATGTTATTTTTGTAGTATTTATTTTTATAATCCAATTTATGTTAGTAACTATATCTCGACTCCAGTATTTAGTCTAAACTTTAAAAAAAAATATCTGGTGAATCCCACCAGAATTAGTGTTCATTGATCACTCCCAAAAAAAAAAAAATTACCTGATAAATGCAGATTTTGTCTTTATAATGTTAGTTCCACTCACACTTTTGCCTTAACCCTATGCCTTCATTAGACCGCTGTCAGGTAAAAAAACGGGTTTACACCAAAGCAAAATCTCCGTTTTTATCGTGAACTCGGTCTAATGAAGCCCTAACCTAAAAAACGGGTAAAAATTCATGCCTCACATGTATGGGAGAGGTAGGATAACAAAAAGTCAAAATAATCTACAGACGAAATAACTTTATTTTCATATACATAATTTAATTCAATGTTTAGCGGCGAGTGCGGACAGGTCAGCGATGCAGCGGTCGAGGGCCTGCTTCTCCTGGTCAGGGGTGATGGCCTGGGTGACGCTGGTCACCACCCAGTCTACCATGGCCTTCTGAGCTAGACGACGTTCTAGGTTAGATTTCTCGAGCTGGTAATCCAGACGACGCTTGACCTAGAATTTAAAGAAATAAAAAGGAATTAGTGAAATTAATAAACTATGTTCTACAACTATGCAAAATTCCATAGAGTTCAGCTGTTCTGCAGATACTTTCAAACATCCATTCATCTTTATACTGGCATTTATAATATTTTACTTTTACTTTATTCATTTTACCTTTACTTTTACTAATATTTTAGTAAGAAATAAGACATCACAATGTAAAAAAGATGTTATATTTCTGTGGAGTTGAAAAGGTGGGTAGTTTTATAAAAGTTAGAACGACGAAGACGACGCAGAGCATTTTTTTATATGATCCTTATTCGATTGTTATAAGGTTTAATTTGGCTTTTCTTTCTAAAATCAAGCGTAAATTCAAGTGCAAACGAATTTAAACCTTGTTTAAATCCAATAAAAATCATTTTTATTTGCCATAAAAATCTGATCTGTTCCGGTAAATTATCGCTTATCTAACTACCCACCTTTTCAACTGGTCAAAAGTAAAACTTTTTTTAAATTCTTTTATCTATCATATACCTCAGTGTATGCGTTCATCATGCGCTCTCTGTACGCAGCTTCAAGCTGCAGCAGGACATTCTCCTTCTTGGCCTGCACCAGCAGCTCCTGGCCTTCAGCGCGCCACTGCGCCGTCTTCTCGTCCTGGATCGCCTCCTCCAGGTCCTTGATGCTCTGTACACGACCCTCGTTCCAGCTGCTCTCTACTGCCTGTGAAGAGAAAAAAAATAAGTTTGAATAATCGAAAAACAATTAGCATGAAGCGTATTTCTTTGAACCTTTGCACGAATTTGAAATAATAAATGTATTAGAATTGAGAATAACGCCATCTAGTGAAGTAAAACAAATTGGTTTTAATTTAAGGGGCCGTTCATTAATCGCGTGTTGTTCGAAAGGAGGAAGAGGGTCAGCAAAAAATCACGAAATATCGCCAGGGGTAAGGCTAAAGTAATATATCACATACAATTATTTTCTGACTGGAAAACTCAAAATGTAGACTCCAAAACTACTGAAAAAATTTAAAGATATTCCCGCTCACATCAACTTCCTTGTCGAGCCAAGCAGCAACCTTTGGTCCGAACCTTGTGGTGGCGTAGTACACCATTATGAAGATGGAGAGACCAGTGTAATACTCATGTTCCATCACATAGATCTCCTTGCTGAACAGGTATGTGGCCAGACCGACACCGAATGTGTACGGACCTGTCACTCCTGTCTTTGCGTGAAACAGTTGGAACCTGGAAAAGGTAAAAAAAGAAAAAGATACAGTAATGTTTATGGTTTGGGCTTTTGTTTTATCAAAACATCCGAAATATGTGAAAAAAAACACCTTTCTGTCATAATCTTGAAAATTCGTTTTAAAATTCAGAACAACGCCATCTTGTGAAAAATATTAAAGTTATGTAACTTTAAATGAGAATATTTTAAGACCGGCTTCAATGTTTATATTTTTATTATTAACATTCTAAACTTAAAAATAAGCCTTTACGTCTCAATTAAATAAATATGCAGTATTATCTCTCCTCTAGTACTAAAAACTTTCAAATCCTAGCCCCCTTACCATTCTTCAGGAATGAAACCGAGTCTGACTTTGCCGGGCTCTCCTCGGACTGGCCTCGGGAAGTTCTTCTCGTCGCGCACGCCCGCTACGTCGGATGCGGAGCCGCGCGCTACTAGCGCTGTAGTAGCAGACTGACGAGCAGCGACTAAAACACAATAAATTATAAGAAAGCCTCCGTAGACCTAATTTTAGTCCACTTTTCATTCCTATCATTTTCCTATAAGGAAACGCTGGGAAGGGGATTTGGTGAGGGAATGCACAAGAAGAAATATTATCCTTTTGCTGTGCATCTCCTCCTCTGTAGATTAAGGGTAGGCAACACATCTGTAATTACATATAACTATGGGCAGCTGTTGCTTTACTATTTCAGCGAATCCAGGTGACCACTTGCTCGTTTGCCACTTTATAATATAAAAAAGTTACGAATCTCCAAACCGCTCAATGGATCTTGATGAAATGTTGCACAGGTGTAGAACATATTCTGGTGAAAGACATAGGCTACTTTTTTATTATCACACAGGCGGAGTCATGGACCACAGCTAGTATTCATGTAAAGTTTCTAGCCACTGAGTAGATAACCCACTAAATATAAATTAAGTAGTGATTATAGACTATGTTTACTGATAGTTAATATTAGTTTTATTAAACTAAATAATATCTTACTACAGTAATTTGGTTAAATAATTTTAGTTTACTGTGAAATTTACCCTAAAACTTAAGACATATTTTTTTACATAATCTAAGAAGATCTACTTAATATTCGTAAAAATTACTAAATGTTTTGTTTTATTTTAACTAAATAGTCAAATATACTAAGGTAAAGAACAGAATAATTTAAACTACAGTAAAAAAGTTCATGCCTGTTTCTCATCACCATCTTCAAATGTAAATTATTTCTGGAAAGTTATCATTAAAAAATAAAAAAAAACATAAAACACTCAACAAACATAATAAAAGCTTGTACAATAAGAATTAGTAACAATTTTGAAATAAAAATTAAAAAATTCAATTCATTTATAAAAGTACCTCTATATTCCAATTTAATTAGAAAATAGTATAGGTATAGTGCGTTAGGTAGTAATTAGTTACTATCTCATGTTATAAAGAAAAAAGCAGCAATACAGTACTTCAAAGATATGTATTCCTAGTAGCCCCAAGAAGAAATACATTATATTAAAAAATCTTAGTAGTTACAGAGTGAAAATATTCAACTCAGATAGCAACAGAGAAAAGGATCTTCTTAAATATAGTAAGATATAGTAATTTTTAATGAAAAACTGGTAGGAAACTTAGTAGGAATTGTCAAATTGGTGATTACATAAACCTTGTAAGACTTAGGTTATGTAGAATTAAAATTCAAAGGGTAGTTGTAATTTAACTAGATAATTGTACATACCTGAACGCAAAGCTATACGTGATAGCATTTTAAATTCTGCTATTACAGTATTATAAAAATTATAAACTTGGCTCAGACTCGGCCCAAAATTACTTTGCGTTAGAGATGTTCTTATCTTTTCAAATCATTCGATTTTAGTTTTTTGACAGTGACATAAGATAATGTATTAAAATCGATTTTCATTTCAAGTGAAAATCGGAATATCGATTCTTGATTCATTGATAAAATGTTATTGTAATGGACAAATAGAGTTATCTTCAATATTTTCTTAATTTAATACTTTAATATCTAAACTAAAGTAAGTATCATATGCCAAAAAAAGGGTTTACATTTTATAAAATACCTTACAGTAACTTAGGTGCTTATTAGGTTCAAAATATTTAAAATTAAAATTAGTTAGTATGCTTATGAACTCCTAGAAAGTGCTATCTTTAAGCACTGAGTTTTTCTAACGCTTCCACATGGGCTTTAAGCTTTTTGCAAGCTTTATAAGCTACGGATTGCCACACTTTGACCTACTTTTTATCAGTTGGCAGTTGGCTAATATTTTCAGTTATTGATCGATCACTCCATTCTATAATAAATAGTCGAGCGTCGAATTGTTTTCTTGTGATATTTACTCTAGATATACAGAGTATTACATTTGCTACTTTCTATTTTAATAACAGCAATGGCAAATATAAATACGATACTTTGGAAACGAATGGTAAGTACAGAAAGCTATCAAACAAATCTTAAGAATATGCTTTGTACAATCCTTTGAAACGTATTGATTTTATTAAAAACTTGTCGATCAGGAAGGTTTAGTTAAACTGTTGTTTTTAATAAAACTTTCTCACTCGAAAATGTATGGACATAGAAAAGGATTTAGATGATTGAAACGTTTCCGAACGTTTAATAACAGTGTTGCTCACCCTTTTGATTGAATGAACCTTTGTAGAAAATGTAGATTTCATTCTTTACTTCAAACTATAGTATTCATAAATTTTACTAATACAGACAGATTTAATTTATTTTTAAAATCAAATTCAAGTATATTTAATTTTAATTTTATTATGAAATCTAAATTGAAATATAAAATAGTGTAAAATTGATACAGCTGTTACTGGCATCACCACAAGGTCACAGATTATAGATTTTTTGCGACACAAGTTGTGTTGTGAATTTTTTGTGAATGTTGAGTTGATGATTGGTTGATGTTTATTGATTTTGTGGATAAATATCGTCGATAGTGATGAAATAGTTAAGGACTAGAGAAGTGTAATAAATATTGAGAATGGGGATATTTCTCTCCTGTTGTAAGCCCTCGGCGTCGGATGTTATGACTCCAGATGCCGTAAGTTTATCGGATGCAAAGTTTTTTCCTGACTCGTTTAGTTTCCTTATATCTTAATAATGCCCTAACAAAGCATTTATATTACCTTTTAAATTGGCTGTGATGTAACTACTTTAACAATTTAAAAATATCTGCGCCTCATAAGGATGTAATTTAATTTTAAATTTATATCTGATAAGAAAAAACCTGAATACCATTTCCGGCTGTTTTCTATCACATTATTTACTCTGACCTAACACTCCTTTCCAATAAGAAGGGTATAGGACATACAATAGTCAGTCGTTCACATAAATGCACAATACAGGAGACCAGACGTCGCCAGCAAGTAGAAGCTGCAGAGAAGAGAAGAGCGGAAGAGGCAGCTCGCGGGGTGAAGGACCCGGAGAGGGTGAAGCGCATGCAGCAGCGCGCCGAGGAGATGGAGCGCAGGGAGCAGGAACTGCAGAAGGATGGGGGAGCTACACTAAAGGTACCCCTGAGGGATTATCCAAAGTACTTTCTATAGCGAACGTCAAAAATATATGAAACTAACATTGACATTTGATATCTCACACGCATAGACAGAGAAAACATAGACTGCTGGATTTATTTGTCTCATTCACACAAGAAAAAGAAGGACTTATTTCCATATCTTGTAAAAGAACGAGATAGAATGCACTGTCTTCTGTTTCACCGCGTGCCGGTTTTTTATATGGCAGCACTTCAGTATGACAAAAATGCCTTTTTTTGTCAGCGTTTTATTACCATTTTTTTAATATAAAAGTTAACAATTCTTATTGTAAACAAATTGTGAACTATTAGTGCAATGTCACTTCACATAAACATGGTGCGTTGTAGTGTTTTGTGGTGTAAAAGTGGCAGTCAAATATTCATGTCCTACTTGTTTTGTCCCTTTTGGTGGCACACTGGCACGCTCTAAGCTCGCACGCGACAATCACATGATTTTATCGAATGTCAATGTTAGTTTCATACATTTATGTTGATTCCATCAGCGATATCGCTGATCGAAAAGTACTTTAGCCCCCCTGTACTACATATTATATCTTGGTTATTGTTCAGTACTGACTAGTAATCTATAGCATTGACATTTGACTCTTGTCATATAACAATATTTTTTTTGTATTTTGATATGTAATCATATTATTTAAGGGGTTTTTGTTGGGCTTGTGAGATCTCAAGTCTCATATGTGAAGAAATTCGAAGATATCTCTGTATAACTAATCCACATGGGGCTATCTTTATTAAGTCTAGGTTGCTTTTTAGGGTAGGCTCTTGAGTCCCTTTGTAGCTTTGAATATATCTTATTATTTTATTAATATTATTGTAAATTTCAGTGGACGGCCGACTGAGATGAGGCCCCTGGGGAGGGGGGAAGCGGCCAGCAATCGAAAAATGAAAAATACAAATACAAAAATTGATTCTTGTCTCACTTTGTTGCTATCAGTGAAACTTGGCACGCCAGAAACAAGATCCTCTTCTGCACCATGTGCCAACTCAAATAAACATTGATTAAGTTATACAGCTTTCTTATTTGTTTGTAAGCTGAAATTAAATTATTATATCTGTTATTGTCACTTTGTATATTGTATTCTTGACACTTGTATACAAAGGATGACTTGTATACAAGTGTCATTGTTAGAATTCTGGGATATGTTAAATATTATAAATATATTTATTGTAATTTTATTCAAATCATAATGCATAATATATTCATCAATTCCATAATAAATATATTGTTGGAGATTATTTGAAAACTTTTTAGGTATAGTGTGATGCACACTTCGTAGTTGATTCGAGATTTTCAATTAAATACAATTTATTTAAATATGTTATTAATATCAATCAATCAAATATCAAAATTATATCAATGTTAAATTATTGTGTAGACAAATATCGGTCAAAGTGTGAGTTGACAGCATTGACACTTGTATACATATTAACATCCCTTATTGACACGGAGAATACAGTATGCAGTTTATCGTAGATAGAGAAAACATAGACCGCTTGATATATTTCTCTTATTCACACAAGAGAAGGTCTTATTCCTATATAATGTAAAAGAACGAAATAGAATGCACTATCTTCTGTTTCACCCCGCGTGCCGGTTTTTTATATTGCAGCACTTCGGTATGACAAAAATGCCTTTTTTTGTCAGCGTTTTATTACCATTTTTTTAATATAAAAGTTAGGAATTCTTATTGTAAACAAATTGTGAACTATTAGTGCAATGTCACTTCACATAAACATGGTGCGTTGTAGTGTTTTGTGGTGTAAAAGTGGCAGTGAAATATTCATGTCCTACATGTTTTGTCCCTTCCGGTGGCACGCTGGCCAGCGGTCTTATATATTAATA
>QDHC01002134.1:91062-127579 GCA_013186455.1 Papilio dardanus tibullus
TGATTCAGGTCTCATCTTATTAAAATACTGATTTGATTATACTCGCCATATCAAAACGACGAGTCAATATTGTTTTTACCACGATCACATGTCTATTCCATCGTAAGAAAAGACTTGTTGATGATTTTTAACTATTATTTTGTATTGGTTTCCAGCATTGGCATTCCAAGCGCAAGGCACTGTGGTACTGCGCCTGGTTGAGCCCAGAGATAAAGCGGTGTTGCTCGGACTGATGGGCTCCTTTATAGCTTTATTTACCTTCGTCTTCGGACATCTTATATTTATCGGAATAAGCGGTGAGTGGTCTTACTTTGAGGCTATTTATAGAGGTTAATAATCTTACGAAAGTTACGATAGATTGATGTTTGTAGAGCGTAGTACTCTCTGGGGTTTAAGCTCTTGACTTGTAATCTGCAGGTCACGAGTTCGAATCCCGCCATCTACCAATGTGATTTTCCATTTTCGATTTTCGTATGCACATTTACGCGACGCTCTTACGGTGAAGAAATCGTGATGCCTGAACATATGGCGATGAAATTCAAAGATATGTATGAAGTCACGTAGTGGGCCAGCGTGGTTGACCATGGCCTAGTCACCCCTTTATTATATAATTTGTTCTTTATTTTTCTTTTACTCATTCGTTTCCACGTTCAATAACTTATCTTGTTGACAGGTACAAACTGTATGTGGTGGGCAGGCACCAGGTGTCACTTGCACAGCAAGCGATATGTCTACGCGGTGGCCATCACCAGCGGTGTTATGGTGATCTTTGCTCTCCTCATCACCGTTATCACCATCATCTATATCAAGATGGCGGAACGACGACGCAAAAAAACCGTTGAAGTGGAGCTTATTGGAGAATCGCAAACATAGATAAAAAGAACCAGATGAGACATGACATATGTACAACAGCGACTGAGACACATTTATACGAAATAACGTAACGTGACAAAGACAGTCGCATAGATCTTTGGTCCCTTTCTCTGTACGCGATTTTGTTGGTTTGGGTCCAGAGATCCAAACAAAGATGACGTATCATATAGTATTGTGGCGCTCCAAGCGTATTTTCGGTGAACTAATTTTTCATACGTGCCAGGCAAAGAGTTAAGACATGATATTATTGGTTTAAAACCGTAAAGTGATGCACACACAACATACGTATGACGTAGTCTAAGGCATTTTTGTCCCTCAACCTACAGCCAGTTCTATATCTTTCTCTTTCTACGTTATGCAAATACTTAAGTTATGTGAAGTTAGGTCTCAATTAAATAAGGATATTGCTTAAGAATACTTCGTAAAATTGACACGATTTATAACATGTGAGCAAGCCAGCAGTATAGATCTATGGGTCAAAGGGGGAAATACCACAGACTAAAAAAATGCATTTTGTTTATCGTTCTTCTCGTTTTCTATCGCTTCCTCAATTTATCTTTTTTATATAAAAAACCTAAAACTATTAAATGTATT
This sequence comes from Papilio dardanus tibullus, assembly GCA_013186455.1. Classification (NCBI taxonomy): domain Eukaryota; kingdom Metazoa; phylum Arthropoda; class Insecta; order Lepidoptera; family Papilionidae; genus Papilio; species Papilio dardanus. The sequence continues at coordinate 92,530 of QDHC01002134.1, forward strand.
TAACAAATTAATTTACCGGTTTTTTTTCTTTTTTACATGTTTATTTGCGGGTAAAAGTTGTTATTTCATGACATGACATACTTTTGGACAAGAATTATATCAAAATTCTGTTAGCGCCCCATACATTGGCAATTTTTTTGTATCTTGCTTGAATCCACATCTGCGGTTCCTCTGGCGTTGCAGGTGTCCGTGGGCGTCGGATTACCTAACTTAGGCGATCCGCTGCTCGTTTGCCCCCTTCTCATATAAAAAAAAAATCCCAATGAGCTTGTATAGGAGTGCGAACATCTAATTACTTCAACAGATGGCTTACTGTTCTAATTATATTAGTTAAGGTTATTTATTTAAAATAAGATATTAATGTAACTAGATTTAAGTTATCATTATGTAAATTTTGTAAATTATAATTTTTAAATAAACCAAATAGTTTCTTTGATCCCCAGCTTAATATAAATTAACTAAAAGTTTAAATTGAGTTTATTTACTGACTTACAAAACTCTAATTGTTTCTGAAAGAGACTAAAATCCAAATTTTTATTTTATATTTTATTTTAGCTAACATCCCATAAACTGCTACAATGGAGTTTTTAAAGATATATTATACCATAGATGGAACACTCGAAGCCTAAAAGTGAAGCATTTTCTTTGACCTCCTCACGTAAGGAGATTTCCCCTAGTGTTGACCTCTAAATTATTTTTGCCGACATAAAAAGTCGACCGAATNATTTTTCATACGTGCCAGGCAAAGAGTTAAGACATGATTTATTGGTTTAAAATTGTAAAGTGATGCACACATAACCTACGTATGACGTAATCTAAGGCATTTTTGTCCCTCAACCTTATACGCTCTAGCCAGTTCTATATCTTTCTCTTTCTACGTTATGCAAATACTTAAGTTATGTGAAGTTAGGTCTCAATTAAATAAGGATATTGCTTAAGAATACTTCGTAAAATTGACATGAATTGTAACATGTGAGCAATTTACAATCCAGCAGTATAAATCTATGGGTCAAAAGAGCGGGAAATACCACAGACTAAAAAAATGCATTTTTTTCTTTTTCTATCGTTCTTCTCGTTTTCTATCGCTTCGTCAATTTATCTTTTTATATAAACTATTAAATGTATTTAACAAATTAATTTACCGTTTTTTTTTTTTTCTTTTTTACATGTTTATTTGCGGGTAAAAGTTGTTATTTCATACTTTTGGACAAGAATTATATTAAAATTCTGTTAGCGCCCCATACATTGGCAATTTTTTGTATCTTGCTTGATTCCCAATGAGCTTGTATAGGAGTGCGAACATCTAACAACTTCAACAGTCAAATGGCTTACTGCTCTAATTATATTAGTTAAGGGTTATTTATTTAAAATAAGATATAAATGTAACTAGATTTAAGTTATCATTATGTAAATTTTGTAAATTATAATTTTTAAATAAACCAAAAGGTTTCGGAAATAAAATAATTATTTTTTATATTAATTATAGCCCCAGCAAAGATATATTATACTATACATGGAACATTCGAAGCCTAAAGGCATTTTCTTTGACCTACGGAGGTGTCCCATAAGGAAATTTCCCCGTCGACGTAATTTTATTTCCTAGTATTTACTAAAGTTTAATATTATAATAAATTGAGACATTTTTAAAACGCTAATTAAAAATTTATAACAACCATAAAACAAAAATAGTCTTTGTTAAAAATTGTTTGGATTTAAATTGTTTTAAATAAAATAATAATAATGAAAAACGTTAATTTACATTTTAATGAATGTTTTAGTTTATTCTACTGTTTATTATAAAATAAAAAATACACACATTTTCCCAAAGTTGGGATTTTTTTTCATGATACTCGCAAGATTTTTTTTATAATATCTTTCGCGGCGCGCATTTTAAGTCAACTTACTATGGAGTGCTCCCTCATGTATGATATCTCTTTGATCCCCAGCTTAATATAAATTAACTAAAAGTTTAAATTGAGTTTATTTACTGACTTACAAAACTCTAATTGTTTCTGAAAGAGACTAAAATCAAAATATTTATTTTATATTTTATTGTAACTAACAACCCATAAACTGCTACAATGGAGTTTTATTAAAAAAAAACTCATTTACTTGATAACCTCTTTCTATTGAAAGTAGGTTAAAAACATCGCTTACCTCATTAACATTTTCTATAAAAAACTTAGTTGTCGTAAATATTCATGTAAAGCCTTTTTAAAAAACTATTTTATATAGCTATACGAGTTGTCTTTATTTTTAAATATAAAATAAAAGGGATGACAAATATATTTTTATTCAAGTTTCTAAAATGGAAATTCGCAATTTGATAATGTTATCGTAAAAAGTATTAACATCCGTCAACACTCGAGACTGTTTAAGATAAAAAATGATGAGGAGACATTTTGATAATATTTAAGATAATTTTTAGCAGTAGCGAAAATCAACAGAATTTTCAACAAGTTTTCCTTTAAAGTTCAGTAGTATTTGTAGTTTTAACGTGAACCGATCTGTTTACTAGAGTCAATGGGAGGCCGGATCTGAGTTTTTAAAACCACTACAAATTGTGACTAGTGAATTGTAGATTTACAGATATTATCATAAAATAATATTTATTTTAACTCTAGTTAACAATGACTTCATCAAGGATTCATGAAAGTACAGGTAACTTTTTTATACATCCAAAAACAAATAGTTTTAATTTTTTCTGCCACCAAATTGATTTTTGTTTTTTTTCTACTTTTGAATAATATTGATAAATTACTTTAAAATTATGTTCCGTCCATCTATATCTATAGCAATATTAAATAGAGAAAAACTTTATATTTTTGTTTGTATTGCAATAACTCAAGAACGACTGGGCCGATTTCAAAAATTCTTTCACCATTAGAAAGCTACTTTATCCCCGAGTAACATAGGCTATATCATTTAATTCCACGCCGACGAGTCGTGCACAACATCTAGTAATCTATAAATACATAGTAACGTTTGTTATCATTATGAATCAGAGATATAATAACCTCTTGTAATCATATGTTTATTTTTTCTTATGTAACTACAATATATTTAAAATATGACTAATGCGCTACATTACGTATTCGAACACACTTCGACAAGTTTGGCTTTAACTGTACTAAAAAAAAATTATTAGTAGTTACTAGTGCGACCCATTCTTCCGCAATGTGACTTCACACATATCTTTGAATTTCTTCGCCGTGTAGACATCACGATGTTTTCCTTCACCGTAAGAGCGTCGGGTAAATATGTACATAGGAAAATCGAAAAACATATTGGTACATGGCTGACTTCGAATCGGGTCTTGCAGATTACAAGTCAAGAGCTAAACCCCTGAGCCACCGACGCTCTTAAAATGACTAACTATTTCAAAATATCTTTTCAGTAAAGTCAAAGATCAAAGGATGTCTCTTCAGCAGTACTTTTGTCCCGGAAGGCTTTCGCGGCATATTACTTGGTACCATTATTACTGTGACATTGGGTGAAGTAGTCGCTTACAGACTCCTTAAACAGAACATAAAGGCTGGAGAACTACCTCATTATCTAGCAGGTAAAGAAATGTTAAATATGTATTAAGTAACGTAGGCAAACATGGATGTCTAGGCCGGTGGGAGAAGCGCAACGACATAGAAAACGACATAAAAAGAGGGCGCTAGTGTGCCATCATAATTTAGTTTCTCTAATGGCCACCGGGTCAAACATTTTGTCGGTATATAAAAAGGTAAAAACAAACAAAGCAAGTCAAGGCTGTATGTGGCAAGTTTGTACGCGGAATTACGAAACAGGGAAATGAGGATAAAAATGGTTTTTATTTAGAAACGTCCTTTGTGTTAAAAAGGCTGGCATAACTTTTGATTAATTTCAGATTTGTTGATACTTCTGCTGGCATTGTTGGAGGCGCTAGTATCGCCATTTATAGGCTGGATGGGCAACAGCAGGCGGCGTGGAATGCTGATTATAGCTTGTCTAGTCTCCGGAGCTAGTGCACTGCTTTTGTTTGCTATACCTAAAGTCAATATACCTACTAGCATTGGTGTGTATTTAAATGTGTTTATATTATTAAAAAAAACATATTTAATTCCTCAACAATAGATGGCGCTATTTTCATCTAACATTTTATAGATAGCACTAATGTCGACATTATCGTGCACACATTTATAAGTTAAAATAATTTTAATGTTTGTCTGTATCTATAATAATATTATAAAGAGAGAAACTTTGTATTTTTGATTTTTTGTATATATTGAAATAACTTAAGGACTACTGGGCCGATTTCAAAAATTCTTTCACCATTTAGAGCTTACATTATCCCCGAGTAACATAGGCTATGTTATTTAATTAATCGCGGACGAAGTCGCGCACAACAGTTAGTTTAATATAATTTCAGGATACTGCAATAGTAATACCACGACTCCAGAATACGGACTGACTTCCAGCACTCCGTTTAGATTGTCCATTATCCTGTACATTTTCTTAGTCTTCGGTTTTACGAGAATGATTGTCATGTGCCACGGCATTGTTTACATGGACAATAGGGCACCTGCTAGATTGAGTATGCACTACGGTACGTATTCTTGGCCCGTACTTAACAGATTGACTAGTACTAAATAGTTAGACCACTTACTGTGAGAGTATTGGGAAAGGCCTATGACTAGCCGTGGACTGACATGGGTTGATCATAGGCTAATTAAATAAAAAAAAACTAACAAGTTTATTGGATAGATGTAATAGTTATACCGTCGAACCTGATAAGCGAGAACTGGATTAGTGAGAAACCTCTATAAACGAGACAAATATTACGGTCCCTTGGACTCTCGCCTATCGCGGTTCGACTAAGAATAGAGCCTTCTAAACAGTGTAATGAAATTAACCTTTTCCTTTTTATTTTAGGTGTCCTTTCAGGATATCGTCTTATGACTCTTGTCGTCGCTTACAACGTTCTAACACCGATAGTGGAGTCCAAATTGTTCGTTCAGATATTATTGATTTCTATCGGTATGACGCTCAGCGGCACCCAGATATATCTGAGCACTCCGAAGCTCACCGCAGAGGAAGAGGAACCTAAGTTCATCGTGAACGATATAAGTGAGACTTGACCTTCCGTTCTTAACGCCCCTATCGTCATTGGAATTTGGATTTAGGACAGGGCCGGCTTTAGACGTACGGCTATATGCGAAATTCCTACGGCGCCTTTTTTACCACGTAAAGAGTGGTGTAAACAGGATAAAGTGACAACTGTAGCGCCATTTTTGGACTGGCGCCCTGTTCGGTCGCCTAATCACGCCTTACCCTAACGCTGGCCCTGCGTGTGGTACATATAATATTATGTTATTTTAATTGTTTTTGACGAATGCAAAGCAAGACGATCAAAGAAACTGTGTAAATACTAGGGCATAGTAAAATTATAGTTTTTCTGTTTATTAATTTTCCAATCTTTTATTACTTCTTAACATGTAATAAATGATCAATTTCTCTATCAACCAACTTTGTAGGTTTTGCTTCGAGTGTATACAGGGTGTTCTCAAACACAATGGTAACAACTCAGATGGCTGTCATGGGACTGATAGCTGCGGCTATCTGGGGCTTCGCTTACCACCAGACTGACTACCTCAGGGTAAGCTTACATATTCCTAATATTTAAACCATATAGTTTTTCTTGTCTTTTAAAATTCGTTTGTAATTCATACAGATTTTGACTTGTTTATTTTATTTACAGGCAAAGTATTATTTCCATTTTGATAGAAATTTTGCGTTCGATAATGCTGAAATGTTACGATATCACGCTGTGATACTTGCTGTTGCGGTGAGTCTCTTTATTTTGTTAATTACTTTATGAAATATTAAGTTATTGTTGGTATTTTAATTGATCTAAATAAACTGAGATTTTCAGTAAAGGACACACATATTGATAATCTCAAGCAGTCGATATTTCAATAGCTTTTTTAGTAGCAACGACTACTTTGCCATTGTCTACTACTTGAACCTATCTATGTACGAATACTTCTGTTTCTTGTTTCCAGTACAAGGGCTTAAGGTTCACACCGCCGTTGATGCCGACTATCGTCAGACTTGACGTACTAAAGCACATCGCTACTATGTGTTTATTCTCCATCATCGCGTACCTTGCGTTAATATTCGCGACCAATTGCAACACCGGTACTTTGGCAGGTCTGCAAGGAAACTATTACAATCAGCCACAGTGCAGTCAGGTTTGCGGGTACGGCCACCATGATTTCTCCATGAGCTCTCTTTTTATAGTACAACAATATTATCAGTGGTATTTTTTATACTCTCTGTCTAAACAGGCCTAAGTTGGTGCACAACACACAAGGGCACAATGAAAACAAAGCTTCCATATTAATTTGGTCTTTAAATTTATCAGATGCGCTCCGCAATGGCAAGAGTTTGCACCTGTATGTGTGGCGGATGATATGACGACGTATGTATCTCCTTGTCATGCTGGATGCTCCGGTACCGAGGAGGTCGATGGTTTGCAGTGAGTAGTACCTTGCTCTTTAGATCCCTTGCGGTAGATAAGGCGGTGTAGTAGGTGCATCGCCTTATATTGGCGACTGTCAATGATACCATTAAAATGTACATTGAAACTTAATATTGTAGTAAATAATATTACAATAATTAAGCAAATGTCTTGCAGAATCAAAAAATACTAGCATAAAGTGACACGTAGTTTCATGGTATTGAAGCCCGCCTTTGTGATGCTTTTCTGATCTCTATGTGTACTCTATGTATACAATTTGTACTGTCCCCGCAGAGTGTTCAGCAATTGCACATGTGCCTCATCATCTCAACGCGCCATCAAAGGGCCCTGCAGCACAATGTCCTGCACCGGAGCTTATCAGTTACATCAAATGTTATTCGCAATACTGCTATCCTTCGCTGGTGAGTTATAAACATTTCTTACGTTTCTGTATTTACGCACAAGGCACAATGAACTTAGCAAGTAAAAGAAAGCCTGAAAATAGTAATGATAGATAAATTAGTATCCAAAATGTTACTTTGAAGTAGCTACGCCACGAGAGAGGAAGAATTGCATAGGGATTTGCATGGAATTATATATTTTTTTCAGCATTAGCGTTCCAAGCACAAGGTACTCTGTTGCTGCGCGTGGTGGAGCCGCGCGATAAGTCGGTGCTGCTCGGTCTGTTCGGCGCCTTCATAGCTCTCTTCACTTTCGTCTTCGGCCATCTAATTTTCATTAAAATAAGCGGTAAGACGTTTTATTAGTACAGGAGTATTTTTTTTATATTACAAAGTGGCAAACGAGAAAGCTGCCACCTGGAGTCGCTGAAATAGCGAAGCGAATTTCGTTGTCTCTATCTGGTCTAGAAAGCAGTATTTGTAAAAGCTTAATACAAATTCTGAGATCCTTTTGTACTTTCAACGTCTTTTCATTCTTTTCATTCAACAGTATTTATCAAGATATCCTAAATCCCACATACTTGAATCTGTCAATAATAAATATAAGCAATCTATATGTAGACCTTAATAATAATCTTGTGCAGACACAAATTGCATCTGGTGGGAAGGCAGTCGGTGTCACCTCCACAGCAAGGAACATCCCTACTCGATGGCAATCGCCAGCGGTACTATGGTGATCTTCGCCTTTATCATCACTGTCACTACCATCGTCTGCATAAAGCTAGTAGATCGGCGACGTGCAAATACTGCTCAAGTCGAGCTCGTCAGTGAAGCACAAATTACAAGATAGTGAACGAAAGACACTAGTCACAAGAGAGCGTAGGCTCCAAACCCCTCTGTGGGGAAGTATAGTGTGCAGAGGATGAATGAATAATAATTGAGCTGCCAAATTCTTTTCTCCTGATTCAATAACGTTGAATCAGAAGAAATGAAAACGTGGTGGTCATAAACAAGACAATATAGTGCTACGTAGGTTTTTAAAATTAAAATCTGTTATTCAGCACTGAAGTTAAGTTTCATGATAAATATTTATTAATTTCGGGTTATTATAAATTATTAGTGGTAAGTATTGTTAGATATAATTTTTAGGTTATTTTAATTTTAATTTATAATAGAAAATAAATTATTTTTAAGTAAAATCTTGTTTTTATTTTATAATCTAAACAATATCAAACTTAGATGAATTCATAAGTTAATAATACAGATTTATAATAAAAAGTGTAACAATTTCATCTATCCTATTCATAGCACAGATAACTATTATCTATATTATTGACGTTTCTAGTATTTACTAATACAATTATTATTTTTGGGTTCTGTATAAATAAAAAGACCGTTTTTCGTTTGCTACATTGAAATATAAATACTAATTTTAGCCAGGGCTATTATAATACGCGGGTGCAAAGAGTGCGGGGCGCCGGGGCGCCGACGCCAAAAGGTCCGAACCTAGAAAGCAGCCTGAATACAGCCCTGTTGGCCAAGGCCAACCAATGAACGCACGATTTTTAGGGGTGCCAGACTAATTTCGCACTTTATTAAATGTCCCAAATTAAATAATTAATACTTTTTTGTTTCGAAATATAATACGCATGGGGAACCCTAAATAACCTATTATCATGATGGATATTGATAACAAAATATCGCTAAATATCTTTCAATGCTGTCGATATGTGCGCTGTTTCACCCACGTTGTTTTTGTATAAAAATATGTTTTTAAAATAATCGTTAATTACCTAGGATTAAATAATAATAGATAGTAATAATTACAGCGGTATTTTGATAGTGTTTTGGTGTTAAAATGGTCTCGAGTCTAATAAAATCTTATCATAAACTCTACTAAGAAACAATAAAAAAAATTACTTTAAATTAAGAAACATATTTTAAAAATCGATTAATGACGACAGAGGAGTTTGTCAGTGTATAAAATGACTGGGTGCTTTATTGTCACCGGTAAGTATCGCTTTTATTACTACCAATGGTAAATGTATTTACAAAAGATCTAAATGTAGTTTTTAACAGAGAAACTTATTAGTAGTTTTAATAGACGCATATATTTCTATCATAAAGTAAATAATATTTCTGTAATAAAGCGAAATATTTAGGATTGTAGTATAGTTCGACCCATGATGTGCTCCATTTTTCGCAACTCCACGACTAGCGCGTACTTTGCGTGACTTCACACATATCTCTGAATTTCTTTGGCGATATGTGCAGACATCACGATGTTTTCCTTCACCGTAAGAGCGTCGGGTAAATATGCTAAATATTTATAGAGTTATCTAGCTAGTAGTGTGACTTAAAAAGGTAATAAAATTTGTTTATTTCAAGTTCACAATTTAATCTCAAAAGGAATGATATAATTTAACGAAGGGGGGATTTAAGCGCACTTAATCCGTCCCTGTTTATGTTTACCTTTTTAATAAATATAATCTTACATGGAAATAACTATTATTACATAACTTGATAACTAATTAGGTAGTTAATTAAATATCTGAAGTTTTATCAGTTATCAATTTATCAGCGTTTAAACAATGACCTTAAGATAGGACAGCAAAAATCAAATCGTTATTTACGATATATTAGGAATTTTGATTTTTACTATGGAATCAAACACAGAAGACAGGAGTGAAATTGATGTAACTCCGTGTTACGTTCGACGAGTGTGATGCCAGCGGCCTAATTTTAGTCCACTTCCCCTTCCTATCCTTTTCTTATGAGGGAATGATAGGAAGGGGAAGTGGATTTGGTGGGGGTGGGAACGCATAGGAAGAGAAATCATCCTTTTACCGTGCGTCTCCTCCTCCGTAGATTAAGGGTAGGCAATGCATCTACAATTGCAGATGTCTATGGGCAGCGGTCGCTTCGCTATTTCAGCGAATCCAGGTGGCCACTTGCACCTTTGCCATGTTATAATATAAAAAAATACTTACACTTATAAGACGAAACATGGAATTACTTCCATTGTCGGCTGTCTTCTGTGTGGTCCTTGCATCGCATTGGTATGCCATATTGCTGCGTACTTTATAACTGTTAAATTTCACAGTATACAAGAAGTTATGGCACTTCCTTCGTACGTACATCCTGACAGTGCCGCGCTTCGATCTGTTCCTGCAGGGGGCGCTGCTAATCGTGGTACTGTTGGAGACCAATGTCTACCTGCTGCTGCGAAGGAATGCCGGCACAGGCTTCATACGGTCTATCAATGAAGGTAGGATCAAGTACCCTATGCGGTAAATAGTTACCCCCTCGAAAGACGGGTCGAATAGTCACCACTTCCGTAACCACCACTTCCGTAGTCCAATAATTTATTGGGGTTTCAAAATCTTTTCAGATTGGGTTAAACTAGGATCAGCGGGAGCAGAGTTTCTGCTGGGCGCGGCGCTGGGTTGGTGGGGCAGGTCATGGAGACATCTAGCGCTCTCTGGATGTTTGGGCATCACGGCTGCGTCAGGGTTGATCGTGCTTGCCTTCCCTTATGAGCAATCACATCCTTTGGCAGTGGGTGAGTGGAGTTTTAAAGTGTAACTTTAGAGGCAGTTGAAATGATGGCTCGATCAGAGAAGAATTGGCAGAAAATGCTGATGTAGAGTTTCCTAAGAATAACATAGGGTAGGATCGAGCCTCTCGGTGAAGCATATAAGCTTTGTTACAACAGGGAAGATCTGTTCTGTCTATTTTAGACAGTGTTGCGAAAGAACTAATAAGTATATAATCTACAAATGATATAAAAATCAGTTCAATGCTTCTATACTACCACGGAAACCATATGAAAATGAAAAAAAATGAAAAAATATTTATTAACACAAAAGAATATAAATCTAACTTCCAGAGCTATGTGGCGGAGATACAATTTCTGCGTACCTCTCTACCACGACAACAGTCGAAGATACACGCATGTCTGCGCGCACGGTGTTCCTCGTGCTGACAGCGGTGCTCTGCGCACTGACAAAGATCAGCGTGTGGGCGCACGGCCTGACGTATCTGGACGATCACGAGCCACACAACGGACCGTATTTCTATGGTACTTATGTCGCTCAAATATCAAACTTTACTTAATTTTAGCGTTACGTCTAAAGCTACATTCTGTATTTTGTCCAGGAATACTGATCTCCATCCGTCTCTCGCTGGGCCTGAACGGACAGAGCTGGCTGCGGCCGGGCGCGGTGGAGGCGGACTGGTGGCACGCTCACATCTCCCTCTGCATGCTCACCCTCATGTTCTCCATACTCTTCACTCTCTTTCCCAAGAGAATGCCGCAGTTCAAGGAGATTGAGAGTCAGGATACTGGTGAGATTGGAAACGAGAAAACAAGCTAGCTTCTGATTAAGTTCTCTGAATTCCACCAAGAGATTAACAATAACTTAAATCGAACTTCCAGAATTCCTGTCATCACTCCGTCGTGTTGTCTGCAACCGCACGCTGATGCTGCAGACGCTGGCGCTGTCTCTGCTGCACGCCGGTCTCTTCGGCTTCATCAGCTACGACACGGAGTACGTGCAGGCGCGCTACCACATCGAGAGTCTGCGCAACGACCCTCGCACCAGCCGCGCCATCAATGACATCTTTAGATCTCTTGTCATCATCTTCTTTGTTACTGTTAGTATTTTCAAATGTTTTTTGGATATCACTAAATGGTACCGGACCTATTAGAGAAATTACAAGGTTATGTTATGGCCTTTTAATACATTAAAACCCCTAATTTTTCTATTGACTGCTAGAGCAAGAATAACGCTTGGTGTAGAATAAATTCCCAGGCTTTAAAGACAACTTCCTAACCAATATCTTTTAATCTTCAGATGTTCAGATTCCGTTTCTCGAATCGTCGCAGTGACGGCGTAAAGGCGACCACAGCGTCACGGGTTGGCGGTGGGGTGGCGGTGTTCGTGTGCGCGTTCTTTTCCGTGGTGGGGGGGCTGGGCTGCGGCGTCGGGGGAGGGGACATCGCCGGCATGGGGGATGTGTACACGCAGCCGGAATGCAGTGCACATTGCGGGTAAGAGATGACTAGGAACTTGTTTTAGTCTATTTTACTTAAAATTACTAAAGTTATGTTGACGTAAATGTGTGCATTGTCGCGATCTTCACCATTTGTCTTTTTATAAAAGGCATAAAGTAAGAAGGTTAACCAAAAGATTAGAAGTCAAACTGTAAATCATTTCCTTTTCCTATCCATCCCCTTCCCTTCCTACCTCTTCTATGGGGACCACAGTTAGTCTGTAATTATGTCTACGGAACAGACGGAGGGTGCAAACGGGGTTATGCAAGACCAATTCGCAGATTCGTGGCGGTTCCTTCTCACCAGCCCCCTGGACAGTCGGCCAACCTCGCCTTACCCTACCGCCGGCCCTGTAATTGTAAAAAATAATCTATTTCAGTTGTAACACGGCAAACTACGGCTTCAGCCCTGTGTGTGCGGTGGACACGCACACCACGTACTTCTCGCCTTGCGACGCTGGTTGCGAGCAATACGAGGACTTGAATGGATTTGTGTAAGCAAGATTACTAATTTTAATACTTTAGAAAAACTACAAAAGGTAGAAGAATCATTGCCTAAAAATATTGCTTCATGAAACGATACCGCTGCCCAGGGAGGTTACTCGAAGTTTCTTTCGATTGGCGATATCGCTGATGGAATCGACACAAATGTATAAAACTGTGATTCTTATTCGAAATGTCACGTGATCTCAAATTAGCTAATGTAAAAAAATATAATCTTATTTTTTAAAAGAGAACGGTAGACAATCTCTTATTTAACGTAAAGCTGAAACATCCCCCTATTTAATCCCGGTGATTTATTACTTCTTAGCAAGTAAAGTTTTAACGCATGATTCTAATTTTCTTGTATCGGTAGCAAACTTCGGAATGCCATCAGAAAGCTTGTCCGTTGCCATCTGATCTTCATTCAAGTGCCACCAATACTCGTTAATATTATTAGTATGACCTCAATCCTTCTCTCCGTTCTAATATTTCTCATTATTTTATTTTTAGATTATTCGAGAACTGCACGTGCGGCTTGCAGCGCGCCATCCGCGGCAGCTGCAGCGTGGCGAGCTGCCAGTCCTCTTACTCCTTCTATCTTCTCTTCTTCGCTCTCACTCTGGCCGCAGCTGGTAAGTGGAGAAAATAAGACAAAACATTGCTGCTTTCTATTAATAGATGGCGCTTTAATTTATGTTATCCTAGGGGGTTACCTTCAAAGCGATTCGATAACGGACATCAAAAATTTATGGAACTGACAATGACGTTCGATATCTCACACGTGACAAGAGCGTGACTTGTTAATTACATAAATTTTGTGTATTCCATCAGCGATATTGCCAATCGAAATTTACTTTGGGTAGGCCATACGAATTAATAACGTCTAAATTACAAAATAACATTGTTTTAGGAGCATCAATAACCATGCAAGGCATGGTGGTCCTACGCTCCGTGCGCCGCCAGGATAAGCCGCTGGCGCTCGGCGTCTCCTGTGCGATCATAGGGCTGATGGCACATCTCCTGGGTCATCTCTTCTATATGCTGATAAGTTGTAAGATACTTTTTTATATAAAAGGAAATTAGAAGTAATCTATACCTACCTAACATCCTTTGGCTTTATAATAGTATTGGACTGGAGACATACAGCCAGATGTCTTTGCCTCTTTTAATAAGGATTATTGTAGAGAGAAAAAAAGGCATTCGAAAATAAAAAATCTTTCGTCTGGTTATAACAGGTTATTTTCTTCTTTTAGATTTAACTTGCGCGTACACAGAGAATGGAGTATGCATCTTCCACCATCCCACGATATGGTGGATGGCGGCGAGCAGCGCCATCTTGTGCGTACTGTCTGCAGTTGTCAGCCTGATCACGAGCAGAATCCCGCCGATTCCTGGCGTCTTTTTGACAGCTGATCATAATGGAAGCTGACAATAAAATATTATTTATGATCTTTGTTTTATTGCAGTAGGGTTATTCATATTTGTTTTTTTTAACTAAGTTCTAAACACAAAGTGAGATTAAATTGGGCAAATACTCTTAACTTACAAAATAAAAAAAAAAATTGGTCATAAGCATGTTTACTTTTATACCTCTCAGTTTAACAAAGAATTAAAGATTTTAAAATAAAACAATAAGGAATAAACTTGTCTCATTTTATTATATTAACAATCATTTATAAAATAGTCAAAATATAATTAAGTCAAATTAACCTAAGGGTGATTGCCACTGACATAACACTTAAAAAAATATCATCCTGCATTAATTTTAGAAAACGCATTTTTTTAAATCCAAGTGTTAAGTCAATGGAACACCACATATATGTTTAAAATGCTATGATGCAGAAGGTGACAACATTTGTAATACTCCGCTAGTGTCAAGCGACATCCTGCCAGCTCCATGAGGAATGTCATCCTCATCCAGCGCCTCTCGTACCCGTCTCTTATATATCTCGCTGTCCGGATTGTTCTCTTGATTACGACAACGGTCCAACTTCTTTTCAATCACTCTAACCCTTTCTCTTGCTGGACTCTCTACCATTTTGACCATTGATCGAATTTTACGTACCGCCTCAATTAATATTGCTAATTTATCGGGCCCAGCATCACGGAATAACATATCAGTGACATAACTATCCAAGTTTTCTTGCTCCTTGCTCGCCGCATGTAAGACAGCAGCTAACGCTATTTGAGAAGGTGCGTATAATAGACAAGCGTCCGTCAGAAATACTTTCTCCAAGAATTCGTCAATACCACTTCGTAAACGTTCAGGATTTGCGAGATTACATCGCGTTTTTATATCAATTAGGAACCCTTCTACAGGTCGAAATGGATTATGTATTGTTAAATGGTAATTTAATTGTTGCATTAGCAGTAATTCGTTATTTAATATTATGTCTGACGCTTTATCACGATCACCTTTAATATTTGCAACAAACTGACCAATAGATACGTTAAATTCTTCAACTTTACATGCTAAGTATACGCAAGTCGCTAAAATCTCTTTCGGATGGTAATCCATTGATGAATTATACAAATAAAAACGTTTAAAATAATGAAACGCTGTTCCAGTAACGCCTTTTGGCATCGGCGGAGAAAACCTTTTACAGAACTCTTTTAAATGAAGTTCATATTGTCGGAGTAGTAGTCGTTCTTCTTCTGGTGATAAAAAGAAGTTATACCTTTGAAATTCGTCGATATGTTGACCATGTTTTGATATGAAGTTAAGATTGTGCTTCTCACGGTGCCGTGCGAGTTCATTTTCGTCACTGAAGGTCCAGAACTTTCGTTGAGAACTCGTAGAAAACATTTTAAAATAAACCCTCAGTCAATTTTTATCAAATCTATAGAAATTTAATAAAAGTTTTGTCGTTTATATTTCAGTTTGTTGACAGCAGTTTCTGGGTATTTTGACATTTTACATGACATTATACTTTTGTTGCCAAATGAGAAATTTCTAAACTGAAACTGTATAAAACGCATTGTTAAAATTATATATTATATTTTTAACTAAATAACGTAAACATGAATACCAAAAAGGTATTTTAATCTACATTTGTATTTAAATCTATAATTAGCTTTTCTCATTTTTTAAGTTACGAAAAGAAAAAACGCGCATTTTAATTTGGTCTATTTTGTTTACGAGGTGGCGCTGTTGTCGTCTAACAAATAAGTGCTTATGACCTTGCCTGCAAAATATAAAAATCGGATAATGTCATAAAATTCTAACACTTGTTAGTTATGTATTCTAACACAAATTCATATTGTTATATGAGTATCCGAGGAAGAAAAAAATTACAATGTCCTTTTATTATTTGCATAGAGAAATAAACATCAACTAACAACTTCACCATACAAAATCAATTTTAAAAATGTACTCCGGGAGCTTCAGGCTCTCTTAAAAAATTGTTAATTGATATTTATCTCTCAATGATAGAATATAAACATGGGCTGTTTTTATTGAACATATCCTTTTCAATATAAGTATATCAAAGTATTTCTATTTACTTTCATTCTTTTGTATTTTGATCTTTATCTTGTGCTCCAATATTGTATTGTTCCTGGAGAGCTGAAAAAAATATTATCACAATTATAAACAGTAATATGAGTACAGAAATTAAACTATTTGGCTATTGACTTGATAGACATTAAAATGTTTCTTATTTAAATTGAAAAGATCTACATAAACTTCTTTTATAATATTTTTTTTTTATTTGACTATACTTTATTGGTTACTTGAATCTTGAATGCTACTGGCTGGTAACAAACATCTTTTCTTTATTCCAAAGGCAATTGTTATTTTAAAATTTAGATCTTATTTCCTAATTCATTAAAATAGTTAGTTATAGTTAATATTATCTTTTATTAGGTCTTAAAAAAAGTAATATAAAATAAAAACTAACCTGATGTAGCAAAGTAAGTTTTTAAAATGGTTCAATTAGGAACATTTAATTATAATGTCTTTGTGTAATTTGTGTATTGTATGATAACATGTTGTTTACATAACTGAACCGGTGACATTTAAAAAGTAGGGTTATAGTTGTACTTCCTGTATTTCATTAATGCTGTCAGCATTTTCACTTAATTATTTACAATTTATCTTCATTATTTACATTTTATCCACAGAGAATATTTTTCTGGCTTATCAACTAACAATAAACAAACCGGAGGCGCCATTTTTGCCTCCATTTTGGCAGCTGTCTATAACGCCATTGGTCGGTTGGTAGTTATTCACTTTTGTTGTACGATAAAGTACTGTCAGCTGGTACTGAGTGTTTCGTAAATTAAAAACACTGTTTTTGTTGTGAATATCACTTTAAAAATGCACGTGAGAGTAAGAACTTTCGGCAAACCTGATAGTGTTGTTGTTGTTGACTCAAAGTTGACGAAAATAGAAAAGTTCCGACGAATAATAAGTGAAAAGTTTGACATTGAGCCGAAGTCACAACGGTTGTTTTACGGCGGGAAACTGCTCGAAGACGGTTATACATTCCATGACTACAACATAAAATTGAACGACGTCATTCAGCTTATGATTAAAGTGCAAACTGTTGACAGCGCAGAAAATGAAACTAAAAAGGTAAATAATGAACAAATTAATAAAACAAAAAGTAATTCAAAAGTATATCAAGAAGCAGAAAGTGATTTATATTTAAACGGAGACTTAGTAGACGTAAAGGACAAAGAACAAGGTACATGGTTAGAAGGAAAAATAGTTAAAATAGTCTATGATCCTGAAACTCCTAGTAGCAATGGAAATCATGAAACCAGTACGAATGGAGAAACAGGAAGTTGTGAAGGTGACCACAAAGATGAAGTATCAATGCAAAATGACGCAAAAAACAAAGCCAAGAAAACAAATATTAAAACGTTTTTCAGTCCGCGATCCAAAACGAAAGCACAAAATGGGCACAAATCTACTGAAAATAATGAAATTAAGCCTAACAGGACCATTTTATACAAAGTACAGTTAGATGACGATGAAGAGGATTCTGATTTATATTGTACAGAAAAAGAAATAAGGCCGCGGGCGCGCATTGTTTTGGAAATAAAAGATCTGAAAATTGGTCAGAAGGTCATGATTAATCACAATACAGACGAACCGCTGGAAAAAGGCTACTGGTATGACTTCAAAGTAGAGGAAATAAAAAAAATAACTTCTGGACATGAATTAGTAGGTACCTTGTACCTAGGCGCTGATTCGGTACCACAAAATGAAACCAAAGTAAGAGTGCTCGATAAAATATTTGCTATTGAGGAGGTCGTACCTGTTAAAGAAAGAACGAAACAGTATAGCACTATGATGAAGACTCAACCTGATAAAAGATCACACGCTTTAAATTGTTTAACATGTCGCGACGATGACAATATGCTCTGCAAGGACTGTGGCTGCTGCGTATGTCTGGAAAAGAATAATCCAGAAACAATCGTGTTGTGCGACGAGTGCGATATGGGCTACCACATGACCTGTTTGCGGCCGCCGCTCACAGAGCTGCCTGCTGATGACTGGTACTGTCCCAGTTGCGCTCGAGATACAGCAGCTGTTATCGCGCCTGGTGCTGCTCGACAGCAGCGTAAACAAGCTCGCTCTAATCGTGATTGGGGACGAGGTATGGCCTGCGTTGGAAAAACCAAAACATGTGCGATGCCAGCTAATCACTTCGGCCCAATCCCTGGCATAGAAGTGGGTATGTGTTGGAGGTTTAGAATTCAACTCTCGGAAACTGGTGTACATCGACCCCCCGTCTCTGGTATACATGGACGGGATGTTGAGGGGGCATACAGTATTGTACTCTCTGGTGGGTACGAAGACGACGTGGATAACGGCAACGAGTTCACTTACACGGGTAGCGGTGGTCGGGATTTGTCAGGCAACAAGCGTACGGCAGAACAGTCTTGTGATCAAACGCTTACACGTGAAAACAAGGCACTGGCGCGAAACTGTGCGGCTGGCGACGTATCGGAAAAGGGCGGAGATGCGGGTAAAGATTGGCGAAACGGTAAACCTGTCCGTGTTGTCCGTTCCTACAAGATGTTGCGCCACTTCCCCAAGTTTGCCCCACGCGAGGGCATCAGATACGATGGGATCTATAAAGTCGTGAAATATTACCCAGAAAAGGGTCTTTCCGGATTTAGAGTATGGAAATATTTACTTCGTAGGGATGATCCAAACCCAGCGCCATGGGAGCCTACTGCCAAGGTTTATTCTATAATTTACCCTGACGGTTATTTAGAAGCTGAAGCAGAAAAAAAGAAATTAAAAGAAAAGAAGTCGAAAGGTAATAAAGGTAGCAAGAAAAGAGAGCCTAATAATTCATCCGATTCTGATTGTAAAGTTTCACCGCCCAAGAAGAAACGGAAAGTATTAAACGAAAAGCAGGAAACAAAAACGGGTGATGATCCAAAGAAAAGTCCAAAGAAAAAAATTGCAAATATTTTTAAAGTTAAAAGCCCCAATACCAAAAACACGAAAATAAACAGCAACATATTGACACCGGAAGAGCAGGAAGCCATTGAGGCGGACACATTGAATAGCAAGATGTGGAAGGAGTGTCTTACAGTATGCAATGAAAATGGCAAGAAAGAGTTTATTGAACAAGTGACGCAGGCTTTCCTCTGTATCAT
The DNA here is from genome assembly GCA_013186455.1 of Papilio dardanus tibullus. NCBI lineage: Eukaryota > Metazoa > Arthropoda > Insecta > Lepidoptera > Papilionidae > Papilio > Papilio dardanus. The sequence continues at coordinate 111,580 of QDHC01002134.1, forward strand.
TTGTCAAGACGTGGCCGTTAACCCCATCACCACGCCTTGCTGTCATAACTTCTGTCTAGCGTGCCTGAAGCTGGCATTCAAGAGCAACGCAAAGTGCTGCCCGTGCTGCCGACGAGCTCTGCAGGAGCCCCCCTCATCAGAGAACGTTAACGAACAACTACGCGCTGCGCTCCGAGCAGTCATGCCTGGTTACGACGCTGGGAAGAAATAACTTCTTCCCAATCCTCTAAAGTTGTTAACATTAAATTTAATAAATTGTTTTGCTGAAATGTTGCTTTTCATTTCTGTGTTCCATGTTAGAATAAATAAAGGAGGAGGAGGAACGGGAGCAGTTATAGTTTACGTTGAGTGATCATTTCAACAGTCTGCTAGATGGATTAAAAAAAAAACCGAACTGATAGAAAAAGTTAAAAAGGAAGTTTTTGTCCTAGGCATTTCAGCTGAGTATTACTTATTTTAGAGGAATTAATAGACCACTTTCAGATTTTTCTTGTAAAGGAGCAGAGAAGTGTAATTTGTTTACTGCATCTGTCAACACGGAGCGTAAAACGAAACGTGCCAATTGAATCATCGGGTGGCCGTCATCAAGTAGTGGAATAGATAAATTAAACTAATATTTTTGTTAATTTAATTCATTAGCGTCAGTGTTAAACGTGAAAAATGTCTCGGCCGGATAGACCTAACCAGGCGCAGACCTACAAGCTGGTCGTGGTCGGCGGCGGCGGTGTAGGAAAGAGTGCCATTACTATACAATTTATTCAGGTGAAAATCTCCGTATTCGGCTCGAACTACGCCTACATCTAATCTGTTCTGATATTTATGAAATAACTCCCTTAATTCAATTGTTTTAGTAACAAAAGAAAGTGTATTTTCTTTTGTTTATGTTAAAGTAAAATGCAATCATACTTATTAATAGGAGTGTAGGATGGTTATAAACCAAGGTCTCAATTCAGACGCCGCCCACTAGCGTCATCATTGCTTTTGTAGTTTTTTGACTCAAGGATAAAACAACAAAAAATCTATGATTTAAAAGTGTTCACATGTTTTGAATCTTGACTTAGGACTGCCCAGTAGTAGTTTGATATCATAATTTAGTTATAAAAAGTATGAAAAAGATTAAAAATTGTGTTAAAAAAATTAAAACTAACAGCTAGCCTATATGTACATTTGTGACTAACATTAAATATTGTGGTTATTTATGTTATTTCAGAGTTACTTTGTTACGGACTATGACCCCACCATTGAGGACAGTTACACCAAGCAGTGTGTCATAGACGATGTACCAGCTAAGTTGGACAGTGAGTATTAATTTTTTTTTATTTTTTTTATTTTACATTTTTTTTAATTTTTATTAATTTTATTAATTTTTATTAATTTTATTCCTACTCCCCTCACAAACACCAGCTATAAAAATCCTACATACTAGTTGTAGTATTAATTACTTTACTTCTTTTTATTGCTAGTGGACCCCATCGTTACATGATTTCGCCAACATCAAGGTTAAAGTTAACACATAGTTGACCAGCAATTTTACTGTAAATGTATCTCATGTCACCGGCAACCAAAACCACATCACAAGTTAAGTCGTGGCCGGTAGACAGTGTGTTAAGTATGAAATTACCGTACTGATTTATTTAGAACAAATGTCTTAGTAACTTTAAAGATTTAAAAAAATCAGATATGAATTGAGAACCTTGTCCTTTTGGAAGTCGGTGTCCATGGTCATCGCTGATTACCTTGGTGTTCCCGCTGCTCATTTGCCACCTTTTCTTTTATAAAAAGCCAGATAAAATGAGGTACAGCTGAACCTGGATAAAACAAAAGTCCAAGGAAAATGTTGAATTTTGGCTTAGAGAGGTTTCTAATCTGTTTTTCTCACTTATGAATGTCTTTTAGGAGCAGACAATGTAATTGTAGAGTTTTCTTGCTTATCCAAGTTTTAAACTAATAATTACTTGTAAACAATTACAGTAAACTTCTACAAAAAAAAGGAATTTAACTTATTTTCCAGATTTCACTTTTGACAAATTTACCGATGTTACGGAAAAAAGCCTTACGCCTAAGGAAAATCTCCGTATTTTCCGCGAACTCTGTCTAATGACGCCCTAGGTTAATTGGTTATTATCACAGTTCTAGACACAGCTGGTCAAGAGGAGTTCAGTGCGATGCGGGAACAGTACATGCGCTCCGGAGAGGGTTTCCTGCTGGTCTTCTCGGTGGCCGATCATGCCAGTTTTGATGAACTTTGCAAGTTCCACAAGCAGATCCTGCGTGTGAAAGACCGTGATGAGTTTCCAATGCTCATGGTCGGGAACAAAGCTGATTTGGAACATCAGAGAGTGGTATGTGGAATTTGATTATTTTATAGTAGCATACTAGTAGTAGCATATAACACAACCCATGCCCATAACCCAGAGGGGTAGGCAGAGACTACGGATCTCCATTTCTGATCTGATCTGACACACCTCTCTCGCTTTATCTACATTCATACATCTACGCATACTCGACGGTTACGCGTACTCTTAATACCGGCCTTCTTGAGCAAGTCCCCAATTTGACCGGTATAAGTCCGCCTCGGGCGACCCCATGCAACACTTCCACTCACTTTCGCATCATAAATCTTCTTTGTTAACCTGCAATCATTCATCCTCTCAACATGTCCAAACCATCTAAGCATACCTTTTTCAATTCTGCACACAACATCTTGTTTTAAACCACATTCTTTCCTTACAACGCTATTCCTATGTTTGAAATATGCTATTTACAGAGGGGTCATTCAATTTGAATAGGAGTCTGTCTTAGTCTTTTACTCTACGGCTTTATTAGACTGAAGTTACGATGAAAATAGACTTAAAGCAAAATCTCCGCTTTTATCGCGAACTTGGTCTAATGAAACCGTAGGTTTATAGTTTTTAACAAAAAAGTTTTGTGAAAGTTATCATGGAAGGATGTTTGTTTGGTGATTGATTAAATTTTGCACAGATGTAGACATAGCCTTGAAGAACACAGCTACTTACTATGTTTATTTTTAGTTCTACACAGACAGAGTTGTGTGCGATAATTAATTTTGGATAATTATATGACCCGATGTTAAGTGATTAATTCAATTACTAAAAAAATATTTAATGATACTAGAACCTCGATAAGCAAGAGTATTAGGAACCGCGATATTTGTCTCGTTTGTTGAGGTATCTCTCTAATCCGAGTTTCTCGCTTATGGAGGTAGCTCGTCGGTACCGGAGAATGACTCGCTTATCCCAGTTTGACTGTATTTCCATGTGAAAAATTTTTGTTTGAATAAATTTTGCATCGTTTAAGATACTTAAGTTTGGTTACTAAGGGAACCCTTTAGTGCAGAGCTTGCATTCTAACCCTAGGGCCTCATTAGACCGAGTTCGCGATAAAAAAAGGACATTTTGCTTTAGTGTAAGTCTGATTTTTGCATGACATCTGTATATAGTTATAGTGGTAGTTGGACCCATGATGGCCTCCATTTTCCTTCACTCCACGATTAGCGCGTATTTGGCGTGACTTCACACATATCTTTGAATTTCTTCGCCGATATGTTCAGGTCTAATGAAGGACTAGGGTAAATACCTCTTAAGGACCAAACCAATTCAATTTTGTATTGAAATTTAAGGTTTTAAAATAAAATGAATTCCTATAGGTATCTTTAGACGAAGCACATGCGTTATCTCGTCAATTAAAAGTACCCTACATAGAATGCAGCGCCAAAGCCCGTATGAACGTGGACCAGGCTTTCCACGAGCTGGTCCGACTCGTCCGTCGTTTCCAAGAAGCTGAAAGAATTAATTTAAAACCCAACCAAAAGACAAACAAAATTAGAAATTGTAATATCTTGTAACCAAATAAACTATTGTTTTTTGTACTAATACAAGATATCAATTTTGCCACTGATCTCTGTACATAGATAGGTTATTAATGTTATTTTGTGTCTTGTTTATGGATTTTCATGCAGACGGTAGCGTTGGTTAATAAAATTAATAATATAAATTGAATTAACTCTCATATCAACAGACATTACCTATCTATTTTTATAGATCAGTGGTATTTCGTTTTTGAGATGTCTTGTATTAGATTAATCAAGAAAATATGTTCGATGTCGATTTTTTGTTTCGTTGTCGCTTTATTGATGTAAAGATCAAAAAAATCTAGTTTTTTTTTATTTATTTATTTTTCTATTTATTTTCGATGTATATATTTTGTTTTGATATTATTTTAGATTTTTGTAGAAAAAGGTAGGTTTTGGTGGATTTTATTTTGATTTATATACATCAGTTGTGTAAAAAATAGTAAATAACAGTGTAAATGTAATCAGGGTACAGATAATGTTCTTATACAAGTTGGTATATTGAAGTATTCTGTTGTCTGTGGTACCCTCAGTGTTGCTATATAAGTGCTCTGACGCTTTATTTTATTTTACTTTATATAACATATGAAAACCTTTGAAATTAAAAAAAAATCATGATATTTTTTCAAAGTATGAAAAAACTAATTTACACCCATAATTTGTATAATAATCAATTAAAGTAGATTTGAAAATATCTAAGTATAGTAAAGAGTTTTAAAACTGTCAATAAACATGCAAAAACGGCGCCAAAATGGCAGCTCCGGCATTAGACATCACAATTTTTGCAATTTCAATGCATGTTAAACCAAATACTAATTCGTAAAAGTAACAATGTTATTCTTATATTTTTTTATTATTTAGTTAAGTTGTATTATTTTATTAAATGAAAAGAATATTGATTTACACAACAGTACCGGTAATTACAAAAATATAACCTATTTTTTTTTACTTCTGTTTTTTTTTTTAAAACTATAAAGTGGCAAACGAGCAAGCGGTCACCTGGAATTGTTGAAATAGCGAAGCGACCGCTGTCCATATAGATCAAACTAAGTAAACTAAATAACTCAATATTCTTTTTATTTGATTTTTAATTATAAGCTTTATAATTTAAACGCTACGCAAATTAAGAAAAATGTAGATTTAATATTTAAAAATAAAAATCATAAAAAAGAGGATTTTTTTAAATCAATGAAACATCGTTACAAGCGAAATTGATGTGATTTTTTTTTCAATTACTCGTGTATTTATTTCTTAATTTGCGTAAAAATAAAACTAATAAGTCATGCGTAATTTAATTTAAAAGAGATATATATTTTTATAATGTATTATTGTTTTTTTAGAGATTTTTCAGAACTTTTTTGCTCTTGCAATATTAGTTGTGCGCACGCATTTTGATAAAATTTTACAATGATTTTTGTAATAACAATATTTTAGCTTGTAGTGCGAAAAATCCTGTTATCATATATTTTTTTATACAGTGCAGTTTAGTTGTATAGTTCGACCAATGATGGGCGCCATTTTCCATCACTCCACGATTAGCGCGTATTTTGCGTGACTTCACACATATCTTTGAATTTCTTCGCCGATATGTGCAGGCATCACGATGTTTTCCTTCACCGTAAGAGAGACACAGAACAAATACATTTTCAATACAACAAAGTTTTCTCTTTGTAGTTTAAAAAAAATCAAAAAAGTTTTTTTTTAATTGCATCCAAATATACAATATTTTTATGTAATATGGTAACAGGAGTTTTATATTAATGCTCGATAAATAAATGTAACTTTTATATAATTTACTTCTAATCCGCGCACAAACCGAATAGAAACCTTATGCAAAAAAAACCTTGAACCTGGGACTTCATTAGACCGATTTCACGCAAAAAACGGCTTCACGCCGAAGTAAAAGGTGTAATGAAGCCCTTGGTTAAGTAATCAATATTTTGTAAAGAGTAAAAAACTATTTTTTAATTTACATAAACTGTATACTTTGCTTTAAAAAAAATTTAAGCCCGATCTCAAAAGATTCTTTTTCTATGACAAGAATACGAACCTGGCTAAGCGATTGCCCAAGGAACCGCGATATTTGTCTCGCTTACAGAGGTGCCTCGTTTATGCAGGTTTGACTGTATTTTTATTGTCAGATTTTTAAGAGGATTTTTTACTCTACAGTTTTGAACTACCTGTATACAATGTTGCTATACAGGATGTTTTAAAAATCAAACCAAGGTCGCACAATAAGCACAAATCATTTATATCAATAAAAAGCAATTTTTATATACATTTAGTACTGTTTTTACATATCTAAATAGTTGCAAATTAGTACATATGTGCGTGCTAGTTTTTTAGTATTTTTTTTTATAACGCTGAATATAATTTAAGTTAGTTTTTGACTATGAAGTAAAGGAATTAAGGTTGTTTTGTATGAGAACCAGTGTTATTCATGTAAATTAATAAAAAAAATAATAAATATACCTGATCAGTAATACATTTTTATTTTTCTCTACCCCATTTAGTAGTTTTTTCTAATCCAATATTTATTAAATAGGTTATAATTTTAAAAGAAAAGAAAGGTACTAAAAAAAAGTTTATATTAATTCTCAGTTTAATAATACAATACATACAAACACTTTCATACATTTTTACACACAATATACTGTTAATTATTAAAATTAAAAAAAAAACATTATATTTTAATAACATAACTTAAATTACAAAGTCTATAAATTAATGTCTATCACATTTCACAACCGTTAGTTAGGCTTTGTCTTCACTGTTTACTTCGAAGTATTTGCACGGCTTGTTTCTTACCGTACGGCTTCATTAATCCGAGTTCGCGATAAAAATGGAGATTTTACGTTCACGTACGTCCGTTTTATGGAGAACACGCTAATGAAGCCGCAGTGTTAGTAAAAGGGTTATAATTTTTCTAGTTCTTAGTGTATTAATGTTTTCACGAGGCTCTCCCGAGGACCTTCTCCTCCAGCCAGGGCATGAAGTGCGTGACGCGCGTGTACACGCCGGGGAAGCCGGGCTGCGCGCACTGCTTGCCGTACGACACCACTCCGATTTGATATATCGATGTTGAAAACTTTCTTGAGTTCCACTGAAAAAATAATAACATCGTCATTACCAGTTCACTTAACATCATCACCGACATAACACATCTTTGAATTTCCTCGCCGATATGTGCAGGTTGCTTCACGATGTTTTCCTTTACCGTAAGAGCGTCGAGTAAATATGAGATATGAAAATCGAAAAGAATATTGGTATACACCAATTAAAATCGAAATCCTGTCTGTCCTGGAGATAACATGTCAAGAGCTAAACCCCTGAGCCACCGACGCACTCGAATATAGTTATTTTTATTTATTTTTCAAAAGACTTCCATTTCGTCGGTATGTTTTTTGTACCAACATTGGAAATAACACAAAGCTCGGTAAACGATCAAAGGTCATGAATATGCCAAAAAAATACCTAAAATATAAAATAAAAATAGCAGTTTGGTATCTGTGCATGAGAAATAACAATAAGAAAAGATTAAAAAAGGAACACCCTTATACCAATGCCATAGACTCAAAACAACGAACTTTTAAATATTAAAAACAGCACAACCGATTTGAATTTTACCAAAACTTTATTTGTAGGAAATTAAAAAGTGTTTTACTAACTATTGGCTGCATGAGGGGTCCGCCGCTATCACCCTGGCAGGAGTCCTTGCCGCCCTGCGCGTACCCGGCGCACAGCACGCGCTCGTCAATACGCTGCTCCGTGTACGCGGCGTACGCGCGCGCGCACTGCTCGTTACTCACCACAGGCAGCTGCAGCGCTTGCAGGTGACTCGCGCTGGGACCACCTGAAGATAAAATAGTACAAAATCTGATAGTTTGATCGACTTTCATACCACGAATAGATGAACTATTTTTGTGAGGCGGGAAATATGCATAAAAATGCCCCCTGGTCTAATCTTCAGCTGATGTTTGATGTTCTAATATATTCTATCGTGAAACTTAGGTGAATTATTAGTTTACGATTCGTGTATTAAATGTGATTTTTGCCGCCCCTGAACATGCCGTCCGGGGCACGGACCCCGGCTCGCCCCTAGATCCGGGACTTTCAACCAGCTTCTTTTGTAATAAATACGATTCTTGATTTTCTACAACGCCATCTTTTGCAAAATAGAGCCACCTAAAATAGCGTACCGCTGGCAATTCGGTGCAAAATTCTTAGCTTGTGTTTTTTTTTTGTGTAAAAATGTAACTTGGAATACCAGATTGTTTTGTTTTTATGAAAATAGTTGGACATTATTACGCTATTATCGCTACAAACGACTAGACAGAGTTAAAGTATGAATAGTATTCTTACGGTAAGACACACTGCCCCAGCCGGCGATCATAGGGTTGTAGTTGACGTAGGAATTAGATCTCAGCTCCGGAGCCAGCGGGATACAGATGGGGTGGATGAGTTCTGAAAAGTATTACAAAATAAAATAAGATTAAGGCAACGCATCTGCAATTGCAGATGTCTATGGGCAGCGGTCGCTTCCGTATTTCAGCGACTCCAGGCGCCTGCTTGCTCGTTTGGCACTTCATAATATTAAAAAAATCCCTGTCCTCTTTCTTAAGGGTCGTCCAATACTCAAAAAGAGGTAGGATTCTAGAAAATGACAAACATAACTGAAGAGTAGAGGTGATTTAAGGGGAGGGCGGTTGAGTATTTGAAGGCCCCTTAATATTATAAATGCGAAGGTTTGATCAGATATATTTTTGTATGTTTGTCAGTACGCAACTCCAGATCAACTGAAAATATATGTTTGTTCCATAGACCATAGACTATGTTTTTTTTTATAAAGGTAATCGCGTGTTAGAGCCATAAATTATAAACTTACTTGTAAACGTGACGTCCTGTTGTAGGATGAGGACTCCGATGTCGTTGGTGAGGGAGTTCCTGCTGTAATTTTCATGTTCTATCTTTGCCTTTATGAGGATGTCTATGGGCGCAGCGCCGTCGTCTTCTCTCTCTAAATTCAGCTCGCCTAGACGTACTAGATATCTGAAAGACATAAGTTAGATTATACAATAAAAGAGAAGGAATCACGTGGCTCTATACAAACTTTGGACCCCCATTTCGGACCCTTGGGGTTTGAATTTCGTAAAATACTTTCTTAGTGCACCCCGACATAGTAACTAAAAACCCTGTGCAAAGTTTCAAGTGAAAAGGCCCAGTAGTTTTGGCCGTGCGTTGATAGTTGTGTCAGTTTACTCTTTTATATATTGAGATACGAAAGCTAAGATTGATGTATGTTTGTTTGAACGCATCTCTAGAAAGGCTGAGTATCTCTATTAAATTTCCACAGACGTAAAATATAGTCTGAAAGAAAACATAGACTACTATGTTTTTTAGTTCCGCGCAGACGGAGTCGGGGGCAAACAGTTATCCTTATAAAATATCGGTTAATAAAGAATTGTACGGTATTGTAAACCGGTTTTAAACATTGGATGAGCCGGAAGGATGTAACGCAATGCGGTATCAAGGTAATTAGGGCCGTGGTATCACTATTGTCGAATAGCTATTGTGCAATTCTTTTATACTGTTGACCTTTATCATTTAAATATTACGACATTCGGTGAAATACTGTTGATGATTTCATTTATATTTAGTTTCCAAATGCTAAGTAAAACGGTATTTCGTGGTTATTATTGATTTAAAATTGTTCTTTTAGGTGAAATTATACCTATTCTAAAGCATGGTTCGCACTAGGATAGTATTTTAGTCGAGTAGCAAGTAGTATCCGACCAAAGGATTTACTACTGTTCGGACTTGTTTAAGCCTAAACCTACGCAGTAGGGTAGTCATTTAGTAACTAAACGTGTCCGAATAGCGACATTTTAGTAGAATACATTAGTAAATCCTTTTTTCGGATACTTGCTACTTGCTACTCGACTAAAATAATATCCTATTGCATACAAGACTTTAGGGTAGGCTTCTCGCCCCTCGGTGGGGACGTATAATTCGCTGGTGATGATAATAACTAAGAGATATAGATGGCGCTTAACTCAAGAAACTTTGGTAGAAGCCATGTATGTGCTCGTATTAGAAAATGAAGAAAAAACTGGTTTTAAAAGTACATTAAATATGTATAGATTTTTAATAAATGATGTGTCGTAAAAATAAACGTAGGAAACGTGTATAAAATAATTTATCATATAAATTATTATTGCAAGATTAATGACTTTATGGTAATAATATAAAATTACTTTTAATCAGAAAAGTCCCGAGAATTACGATAAAAAATATTAATATTTCTCTATAGTTGTTTATGGTTATTTATGGACCGATAAAAGTATGGATGGAATATGTGAAATAGAAGTGAATTCTCAGATAAAAAATATAGTAACATTTGTTTTTATCAACAAGTTAGTTCATTTATCAGTTAGTAACATTTTTTTAAAGAATTATCCTGTAAAAATATTGTTAAAGTATGCATCTAATGTATAAAATGACGTAAGTTTTTGTATCTCTTCATCTTTGAGGATGTGACTACGTGTAATAATTAACACGTCCGTCTTAGATTAAGTTTTATTTTATAAAATACTAGCTGTTGTGTGCGATTTCGTCCGCGTGGAGTTACAAAATACAGTCTATTTTACTCAAGGATTATGTAGCTTTCTAATGGTGAAAGAATTTTTGAAATTGGCCCAGTTCATAAGTTATTTCAATACATACAAAAATATACAAGTTTCTCTCTTTATAATATTAGTAAAATGTGCAATGTTTTAGTGAAGTTTTAAAGTTGAACTTACAAAGTGTCCAGTCCGTGTATGCAGTGCGCGGCGGTGAGCACGTGGCGCGAGGTGATGAGCGAACCTCCGCACTTCCAGCTCACGCTCGGCCCCCCGCGGTACAGGTAGCCCAGCAGCGCCATCCAGGGGAACTCACCTGCAAACAAAATAATCAATTAAGTACAAAAAAATTAAGTCCAGCATCATTACCTTGTAATCGTGTGGAATTAAAAAAGCTATGTAGTCTCTATAGCCTTGAACAGGGCCCCAGCTTCCACATATGCAAAGTGTGAAATGCACGCGGGCATTCTTAAGGGTCGCCAAAGACAAGGACCCAATAAAAAAAGATAAAAGGTCAGTTCTTGCTTTATTTCAAGCCTATCAAAAAAAGATTATTATAAATGCTTAAGGGGCGCCAAAATTATTTGCTCACAGGCGCCAGTAGGTCCTGTGCTTTAACACACCAGAAACGTATTTCAGTCGAGTAGCAAGTAATTTAGTAACTAAACGTGTACGAACGGTAACATTTTTGTAAAGTAGATAAGTAAATCTTTTGTTCGGATACTTGGTACTCGACTGAAATACTGTCCTAATGCGAACAAAGGTTATACGCTATTCTATCTACGTGCCTTTCATACAAACCAGCAATTCTTTAGTCACGCAGTAACAAGTAACAATCCATACATCCATCCAAACTCGCATATGTTAGTAAGAATATTTTCTTACCCAACTTAGCATCAACACCACCGACAACTTTGGAGAACTGCGCGCTGCTGTTGCCGCACACAGGGGGCTCCGGGAAGGCGTCTACGAAGTCCTCACCGGTTAAGGACTTAGCTGAGGGTTTCGGGCTCGGGAGCTCCGTGGGGAGCGTTGCTTGGGTTACAGGCGTTTCCGTCGGTGGAGCTGTGGGTATGCCTGGCCTGGGGCAGCACACCTGGTGGAAGAACATAAATATGAAGAAGAGGGACAAGCAAGAATATAAAATTATGTTTCATCAGAGACTGTCCGAGTTTGGTAAAAACCAACTTAATAAGTAACCTAAGTGTTCTTCCAGAATATGCGCTTCTACATTTGTGCAAAAAACGGTATCCGTTAAGCCGTTCTGGAGATACGATTTCGCATTTATAACATGAACTACTTAGTACTAGATTAGATATAGGTTATGTTACTCGGAGATAATTTAGCTTTCTAATGGTGAAAGATTTTTTGGAATCGGCCCAGTAGTTCTTGAGTTATTTCAATACGAACAAAAATACAACAATTCAAAAATACAAAGTTTCTTTCTTTATTATATTAGTATAGATAAACTCCATTAAATACAAGAATGACAGTAATAAATAACTAAAAGCAAATCAGTATGTGCAGCATTAACTTTATATGTCAGCTAGACTTGTCAGCCTATTTATAATTCAGGTGACGTTTGAACACAACATGGTCGTGATATTCGGTGCATCCTAGATTAGATTCAATGTCATATCATTTACCTGACATTTTCCTTAAGAAGTAGGAAATTAGAATTAAAAAATAAAGCCTAATATGAGCCAATGACTATGATTTAATTAAGCAGTAACCTATCCGCTTTATTCTAAAACGATAATCAACGTTATTACTGTTGTACTTTCTACGTTTGGTACTGGTACATTCATAACATTTATTCTAAAATACAGAACATCCTTGTTCTTGGTATTTCTTATGATACTTAATTTGATCCAATGACACCTGGTCGATCTTATTTATCTCCGAGTGTCCTCCAGTATCGTATAATCGACGATTTATNCTAGGGTAGTCATTTAGTAACTAAACGTGTCCGAACAGCGATATTTTAGTAGAATAGATTAGTAAATCCGTTTTTTCGGATACTTGCTACTTGCTACTCGACTAAAATACTATCCTATTGCATACAAGGCTTTAGGGTAGGCTTCTCGCCCTTCGGTGGTGACGTATAATTCGCTGGTGATGATAATAACTAAGAGATATAGATGGCGTTTAACTCAAGAAACCTTGGTAGCAGCCATGTATGTGCTCGTATTAGAAAATGAAGAAAAAACTGGTTTTAAAAGTACATAATTACGTATAGTTTTGTAATAAATGATGTGTCGTAAAAATATACGTAGGAAACGTGTGCAAAATAATTTATCATATAAATTATTATTGCAAGATTAATGACTTTATGGTATTAATATTAAATTACCTTTAATCAGAAAAGTCCCGAGAATTATGATAAAAAATATTAAAAGTTCTCTATAGTTGTTTATGGATTTCATTATGGACCGATGAAAGTATAGATGGAATATGTGAAAGAGAAGTGAATTCTCAGATAAAAAAATATAGTAACAATTGTTTTTATCAACAAGTTAGTTCATTTATCAGCTAGTAACATTTAAAAAAAATAATCCTGTAAAAATATTGTTAAAGTATGCATCTAATGTATAAAATGACGTAAGTTTTTGTATCTCTTCATCTTTGAGGATGTGACTACGTGTAATAATTAACACGTCCGTCTTAGATTAAGTTTTATTTTATAAAATACTAGCTGTTGTTTGCGACTCCGCGTGGAGTTACAAAATATAGTCTATTTTACTCAAGGATTATGTAACATTCTAATGGTGAAAGATTTTTTTGAAATTGGCCCAGTTCATGAGTTATTTCAATACATACAAAAATACAAAGTTTCTCTCTTTATAATATTAGTAAAATGTGCAATGTTTTAGTTAAGTTTTTATTTTGTAGTAGATGTTTATATGTGACTGACATGTTCTAATGAAAAAAGTCACAAAAAATAAAGAGAAAAAAAATCAGTATAGATATAGATAAAACTAAAATGACAATTCAGTTTTAGTTTTAAAGTTGAACTTACAATGTGTCCAGTCCGTTTATGCAGTGCGCGGCGGTGAGCACGTGGCGCGAGGTGATGAGCGAGCCTCCGCACTTCCAGCTCACGCTCGGCCCCCCGCGGTACAGGTAGCCCAGCAGCGCCATCCAGGGGAACTCACCTGCGAACAATCAATTAAGTACAAAAAAAGAGTTCATCATCATTACCTTGTAAAATTAACCGTGTGGAATTAAAAAAGCTATGTAGTCTCTATAGCCTTGAACAAGGCGCAGCTTCCACATATGCCAAGTGTGAAATGCACACGGGCATCCTTAAGTGTCGCCAAAGACAAGGACCCCAAAAAAAAGAAAGGTCAGTTCTTGCTTTTTTTAAAGCCTACCATAAAAAAATAATTAAAAATGCTTAAGGAGCGCCAAAAATTTTGCTCACAGGCGCCAGTAGGTCCTGTGCTTTAACACACCAGGAACGTATTTCAGTCGAGTAGCAAGTAATTTAGTAACTAAACGTGTCCGAACGGCAACATTTCAGTAAAGTAGAAAACTAAATCTTTTGTTCGGATACTTGGTACTCGACTAAATAATGTCCTAATGCGAACAAGGCTTTTGCGGTATTCTATCTATGTGGTTATCATCCAGACCAGCAATTCTTTAGTCACGTAGTAACAAGTAATCCATACATCTATCCAAACTCGCATTTGTTAGTAAAAAGATTTCCTTACCCAACTTAGCATCAACACCACCAACAACTTTGGAGAACTGCGCGCTGCTGTTGCCACACACAGGGGGCTCCGGGAAGGCGTCTACGAAGTCCTCACCGATCAGGGACTTAGCTGAGGGTTTCGGGCTCGGAAGCTCCGTGGGAAGCGTTGCTTGGGTAACTGGTGTTTCCGTTGGTGGAGCTGTGGGGATGCCCGGCCTGGGGCAGCACACCTGGTGGAAGAACATAAATATGAAGAAGAGGGACAAGCAGGACTATATAAAATTATGTTTCATCAGCGACTCTGTCCACGTGTGGTTAAAAGCTTAATCAGCCTATTAATACTTCCAGATGCTCCTCTACATTTGTGCAAAAAATGTTATCTATGACGTAGTCTAAACAATTTTTTGTCCCTCAACCGTAAACGCTATAGCCAGTTCTAGATCCTCTTTCTACGATTTTCGACGTTCGCTATAGATTCGCTTCGTAGCGAATGTAATTTGGGTAACCTCCCAGTAGTTTTTGAGTTATTTCAATACATACAAAAATTCAAAAATACAAAGTCTCTCTCTATAATATTAGTATAGATTATTCACCAGATAAAACTTTTTAAAGAATGATCAACAGTTTCGAAATAAAACGGTTTGAGTTAAATCGAATTCAAAGCCGTGGCAAATTAACAAAGGGTGGCGTTTATAATCGATCGGTAACAAACATATTATGCACTAGCAATAGTGCGCAACTTCGTCCGCATGGAATTAAATAATATAGCCTATGTTACTCGGGGATAATGTAGCTTTCTAATGGTGAAAAAATTTTTAAAATCGGCCTAGTGGTTCTCAAGTTATTTCAATACATACAAAAATACAAAGTTTATCTCTTTATAATATTAGTATAGATAAAATCCATTAAATACATGAATATAACTAATAAATAACTAAAAGCAAATTAGTATGTGCAGCATTAACTTTATATGTCAGCTAGATTTGTCAGCCTATTTATAATTCAGGTGACGTTTGAACACAACATGGTCGTGATATTCGGTGCATCCTAGAGTAGATTTAATGTCATATCATTTACCTGACATTTTCCTTACGAAGTAGGAAATTAGAATTAAAAAATAAAGCCTAATATGAGCCAATGACTATGATTTAATTAAGTAGTAACCTATCCGCTTTATTCCGAAACGAGAATCAACGTTATTACTGTTATACTTTCTACGTTTCATACTGGTACATTCATAAAATGTATTCCAAAATACAGAACATCCTTGTTCCTGGTACTTCTTATGATATTTAATTTGGTCCAATGAGACCTGGTCGATCTTATTTATTTCCGAGTGTCCTCCAGTATCGTATAATCGACGATTTATTGGTCATCGTTTATCACAGTACTTTATATATTTTTTCGGAATAGGAGGGTTTGAGAATAAATGTAAAAACTTTCTTATTACGAGTAAAAATGCTACAATTATATAAGTCAGTCTAGTAAGAAAATAGGTCAATGGTTTAAAATGTTAGACTTTTCTTTGCTTTAAACATACTAGTTATTTCAATTTTCCTTTAACTGAAACCTATCAATCATTTTAAAAAAATGTCCTCAACTGACCTTAGGGTTGTTACCATCGAAGCCGCAGTGCGCTTTCCTCAAGACTTCTGTAGCTGCTGGAGTTCTCTGGGCACTTTTCAACAGTTTAAGGTAAGGTTCACACTGATACAAGTTGACACAGCTACCATCTTCACCTTCTGGCGTCGGGCACGTTTCCGCTGGAAATATTTATAAATCTAATATATTTGCAACAAAAACACCTGAACATCG
>QDHC01002134.1:127810-138678 GCA_013186455.1 Papilio dardanus tibullus
ACGAATTGATAAGTAATATAATATTAATAACTTGATTTTGAAGTTGAACTTCAATAATTTTGAAAAATATTTCTAATATTTAAAGTCGGTCAAGGAAAGGAGGAACATGCACATACAATTAGGTTAAAAGATAGCTTATAATTGAGCGCTAGAGGGCGTTGCGTTGTAGAATATTCTAATGTGAATTGCATATACAGTCAAACCTGTATAAGAAACGTCCATAAGCGAGAGTCATTCTATGGTCCTTTCGAGCTACCTCTATACGCGAGAAACTCGCATTAAAGAGAAATCTCTCTAAGCGAGACAAATATCGTGGTATCAGTGGTGGTAATATCAGTAATATAAAGTATAAAAATAGCAAACAGTTCATGCACCAAACACCCAAAGACATACACCATGCACCTAAATTAGTAAATGGTTAAAAATGATTTCAGTTTTCAGTGATATCGTGAAATGTACAAAACAAAGATTTAGAATAGATAATAAGGTTGTATTGTGATTAATTAATATGTAACTCTAAAAGGTCTTACGCCGAAACAAAATCTAATACGTTTTTTTCGCGAACTCGGTCTAATAAAGCCATGAGGCGATTAAAATTTTAATTCTAAAGTCAGGAACTACGACCATTTATTAGACGTATTTTTATTTATGTACATTATGTACTATAGTTATTATATAAAAGATTCGACGTTAAAATCTAACTAATGATAGGAAAATATTCACAATATGGGCGTATGTCACCGTGTAAATAAACGTAATGATATATTTTAACTTTAATGTCATGGGGCAATTTATAAATAAATATGTGGAAAATCAATTATCATGTAGTAGCTGCCGCCCGAGACTTCGTTATTACAAAAATCTTGATTAATTTAACTTAAGCCTTACTCCACAAGGATAGTATTTTAGTCAAGTAGCAAGTAGCATTTATCCGAACAAAGGATTTACTACTGTTAGGACTCGTTTAAGCCTAAACATTCGCACTAGGGTAGTAATTTAGTAACTAAACGTGTCCGAATAGCAACATATTAGTAAATCCTTTGTCCGGATACATGCTACTCGACTAAAATCCTATCCTGGTGCGAGCAAGGCTTTAAGGTAGACATAAGATTAGAATTACTTAGAAGGGGATTCCCCAAAACTGGTATTATAATTCAACGACAGCATAATATTTTGTTTACTTAAATATTTAACACTTCAATATCTCTCAGCTAAATCAATATTTATGCAAAAAATTGTGAGATCCTAGTTTAATTATAGCATATTACTCACGCCCGTAACTAAGAGGGGTAAGCAGAGATCATGGACGACCATTTCACGTATTCCTGACAATCTTCGTTCGCCTCTTCTATTTAAATACACACATGTACAGTCACACCTGGATACCGGGCGAGAAACCTCTTTAACCGAGAGTAATTCTCTGGTCCTGACAAGCGAGAAACTCTGATTAGAGAGAAACCTCTATAAGCCGTATAACGCGGTCCCTTGAACTCTCGTTCGATTGTTCTTTTAACCCTTTTAGGTAAGTACGTAAATTGTGTTAGGATAAAATTTACGACAATACTTTAATGGGATTCGAACCCACGACCGTTAAATTGGTAATCCGTACCCTTAATTACTAAACTAGCGCTTTGATTACGTTATTTATAGTTTTCTAATTTCAATCACGAATGTTGTATTAATTTATATTCAACAATATTCTAACTTGAATATGTAATACGAAAATAAGTAAACGCATCTTGTAAATTGTAGACAATCTTTATGCTGCAATTACTGCAATTAGATTCATCCTTGCACGTCAGATATTGCTTATCGCAATTTATTAAACTACAATAGAAAACATACAAAAAATAATTTCCTAAACATCAAATAAAAACGTTTATTAACGAAATCTACGTATTTCTGTTTTGTCAAAAACGAGGAAAATGTTTTTGTTTATTTTTGAGCTATGAATATAGTGTTTAATTATTGGCCAGTTCATTATGAACTGAAACTTAATATTATTCCTTTATAAACTTAATTAAGTTAAAAATATCAAAAATTAAGAAACAAAAGATGTACAGCTTAACCGTCCTTTGTTTCTTCTCGCGTCTTTGTTTTTCCTTGCGTTTATTAAACTGGGGGGTTACCAAGAGTATCTTTCGATTGGCGATATCGCTGATGGAATCGGCAAAAATGTATGAAACTGAATGAAATTCGATAAGTCATGTAACTCACGTGACAAGCACATGACTTATCGAATGTCATTCAGTTTGTCGATTCCATCGACGATATCGCCGATTGTAAAGTAAATTTGGTTAGCCCTCTGATCAAAGTAGTTATACTGATTTTCTAATTAACTAAATAAGTAGTCATCCTGTAGTATTTAAGCTACCAATATAACGTAATAAAATGTACAAATAATTACACAACGCGGCCATGTTTGTGTTCATCTCAAGTACATAGTGATGACCTTGTTACACTCGATCGTTAAAAAACGTTCATTGTCTATTCATCGTTTTTGCATCGATATAACCAATAAAACCTTTTTTCCGGTTTTCTAACTCGGTTGTATATTTAGTGTTAAATTAACTTAACTTAGTTGAGCTCGTTAGCGCGGAATTAATGTGGTCTTTAATCTGTACCATCCGTATAAAGACGTCTATTTGCCGGCTCTGTAGCCGGCTGCCCATCTGAATGCTCAGTTTTAATTGTACAGTTCGACTGACGTGTGTACGTTATTTTTAAATGCGCAGTTACAACTGTACATTTAAAAGAAAAAAAAATAACTTTGGATTTACCTAAGTATATCTAAATTCATTCAAATACAATGAAACCTGGACAAGAAAGTAAGCTCTGTAAACGAGATTTGGCAGGTCATCTTCATAAACGAAAAACCTGTTTAGAGAGACCTTTATAAGCAAGATAAATAACGCGGTCCCTTAGTCCCAAATGTTCGTCTTAATCAAATCGTATTGGCAAAACATTGTATCTCTAAATATTTATTTTTCAATCGTGTAGAAGCTAACTTATTATTCAATATTTGTTAATCTCAAGATTGTTTGACATTTATTATTACAAAGTTAACATAACTCGCGTATATTTTCCTATATCAATAAGAACTAATGAGTTTTTAATTACTAATTGAAGATGAAACATTTTTATATGTTATATTAAATTGTAAACAAGTTAAATACTTTAGAAGAAGAATTTTCTAATAATGTTACATAACTAACGCGACCAGACGTCCCGTGTTGAACGGGACTGTCCCGTTTTACAGTCATGTGTCCCGGTGTCCCCGGAATAATCTCTGCGGGAAGTGCGAGAGCCAGACGACATCGTCAGTCGACGCGACAATAGCCGGGAGCACTAGAGTGTTACGTTATCGCCCGCGCTTTTTTGACTAGCTTTTTCTTTTGGCCTGTTTAGTTAGTCCTGTTGGCCTGTTTAGTAGTAGTACATTAGTCCTAGAGATGAGCAAGATTCGTCAATACAATGAAAATTTTGATCACTTACACATCGCCCCACCCTAGATCCTGGAAATTGTAGTTGTCCCGTTTGGAGAAAAAAAATGGTCACGTTATTACATAACACAATACATAAGCGATAGTTAGTGGTTTAACACATTTAAGATAAATAATGCTTCAACTTAAGTGTCAGCCATTATTTGCCACACCTTACCTTATATTTACGCAGTTATGAAGCTAAACACTATGTTCTAATGGAGAATATTTATTGTAAAATATATTCAATCAATCTGAACATATCGGCGAAGAAATTCAAAGATGAAGTCGACTCGCACGGGGTAAGCGTGGTTGACTATGGCCTGGTCACCCCGAAGGTGGTAACCGCGTCCCCCGGTGGGGTCTAGTGGGGTATAGTGAGTTGATAATGATTGATATTTTATCCATATACATAGATTGAAATACTTGAAAAGTGAAATGTATAGGTGCTGCGATAACCGAGGACCAATAAGTCGTCGATTATACGATACTGGAGAACACTCGGAACTAAATAAAACAGACCAGGCGTCTCATTGACACAAATTATGTATCATAAGAAGTACCTGGAACAAGGATGCTCTGTATTTTGGAATGTTATGAATGTATCAGTACCAAACATAGAAAGTACAATAACAACGCTGATTCTTATTTCGGAATAAAGCGGTATATGTCTAAAACTGCTGAACCTGTTTTATTAATATTAAATGTTAATGCTAAATTAATATTATGTACATTAAAACATTCGCATTCACCAATCCCCAAAATATTGGTTTTAAGAGCAAAAAGCTTATATCTATTATTGAACTAAGTAAGACAGTTAAACCATTTCATAACACGTACTTAATAAAGTTATAGTAATGTTAGACGTACAAACATTTATATTAAATTACAGATTTTAGGTGTCAATATTTCCTTTACCTTAATATATACAAATTACACCTATTTTGTTATATCTACAAGTTCGTGCAATATATACCAATAATAAAAAAAGAAAATATATTACAGAATATTCCTTGGCTTCCGAAATTCATGTTGTCCCTCGATCCCGTATTCGGTACTGGAGTTAATGGCGCTAGTGTCGTTAAAGATGTCTCAGTTACACCGGAATCAAGGTTTCTATCCCCAAAGCTTGGTGGCGTATTCGGTATATTACTGTTTTCGACACCAGGTGGCGGGACTATCGGTATTCCATTATTATTATCAATCGGTGGGGGAACATCTGGGATCCCACTGTTCCCATTTCCAGGTCCAAACTGAGGTGCCAGTGTCACATTGTTTTCGCCACTAGGTGGCGGGATAGTAGGTATTACATTATTATTGTCAAGACCAGGTGGCGGTACATCTGGGATCCCATTATTTCCATTTGCAGGTCCAAACTCAGGTGCCGGTGTCAGATTGTTTTCAACACTAGGTGGCGGAACTGTCGGTATACCGTTATTATTCTCAAGACCAGGTGGCGGTACATCTGGGATCCCATTATTTCCATTTCCAGGTCCAAACTGAGCTGGAGGTGTTACATTGTTTTCGACACCAGGTGGCGGGACAGTCGGTATTCCGTTATTTCCTTCAGAAATAAAAGGTGGATTTGGATTATTATTGAAATTATTCTGTCCGTTTATATCTGTGGAAGGTATAAGGTCATTGTTTCCGAAATTAGGTAGGTTGGGGTTCCCATTTACGTATTCTTCATTAGGTCTTGTATTGAATTGATTTGGATAATCTTGGTACGGACTATTCGTTGGTTCGAATACTATATTTCTTCCATTATTAAAATCTCCATTCGGATATCTAATATTATTATAATAATACTCATTAGGATCATAATATGGATAGTTAGGTGGTCCGTATTGGTCGTATATACCTGGTCTATTTTGGTTATTTCTATCCGGTCCAAAGTGAAGGACTGCTTGTAACGTTCTCCGTGGAGCTTCTAGAATGTTCTGTACCGCTCCCAAAACATTGAAGCGACGATCTTCGCGTTGAGGGAAAAATCCTAAGATGGTAAAATTTAAAATATATTTTATGAGAAATTATTTAAAACAGTAATTCTAAACATTGCTTTACAAAAATGTAATTAATTTATCGATATGTTTATGTTTATTCCTATATCCTATCTTTGTAGAAATTATCGAAGAAAATTTTTTGCTAATCGTGATTGTAGAAAAAAATATCTATGCTTTAGTCTCATTTGAGTCATACTTAGTTCCGTAATAAAAAACTTATGTTGAGTTTTAAAGTTTTTTTTAAAATTAGTTACTTTTTTCTTTTTTATATTTATTTTAGTTTGGTAAAGACATTGACCTACTGCATTGAGCGTGCTATCAGGAAGTCAAAGGCGACATTGTTGATATCAAATGGCGAATTCACAACACTACTGCTTTTAAAGATATTGATTAAAATTACAAAAAAAAACAATTAAAAACATACGTTTAAAAACATCTATAATAATAATATCTGCAATGTATTTAAGTTATTTAAAATTACGAAATAAATATTAAATTTAAAATAATAAGTAAAACCGCTCTATATTGCAATTTGTTTTAAGTCTCTCGTCATCTGTAAGCAACAAATTATAAAGGCTAATCTTACGATAATTATTATTAATTTTAAAAACGACTACATTTCAAAATGTTTTTGAGAACATTTATTTATAGTTTACCATAAAGCTACCGCAAAACCATAAATTAGACCACAAAATTCCATTGCCGCTCTGGCCCTCTTTCACAACCTTGACCAGTCTGTCAGTTCATCTCGTGGGCAGTCTATTTACATATTTTATTTATATTAATGAATACATAAATTAATAAGATTAATATTTACATAAATTAATCAAATGTAAAATATTTCCTATTACAAAAACTAACGTTGAGACGCGAACGCAACTGTAATTAACATGTTTTTGTCATTTACTAGAAATTTCGTACGTAATAATTTAATATCGACATTTTGTATTATATTTAGTAATGGTGAATTTTATATTTACGCAGATAAACTATTAAAACCAGAATATTTTTTAATTTGTGATCTTTTCTAAACAAAACTACGACTACGAATACCAAACTATTATATGAATTTTGATTGTTTCCTGTTTAAGATTTTATTCGACGTGTGATTATGTTAATTATGAATTTTATTGCGTTACAAGATTGAATTTAAATAAATGAATTTTATTTACATAAAAAGATAAACCGAATAATTCTCAGAATTTTTCTGACAATTTTAAAACACTACGGAAGAATAATTTTAAATATAAAGCTTTAATATTTTATTCCCGCTCTACCTATATTTAATTTAACACCATAAGATTGACAACAAAACTTTTCCCGCGGAAACTGTTAAGCACAGATAAAAAAAATCTTTTCCCGCCTTTACTCACCGAATTGACATAACGCATGCTGTAAGCACAGTGCAACACAAACGAAAACAAACACTCCTTTAGCCATTGCTAAATTAACACTGCACTAACACACGATTGAATTAAGACTGAGTAAGGCTAAGGTGAGAATTACGTCGGCCGAAAAGCCGCGTTCACGTCCACCGGTCAAGTCGCTGCGATCTTGACCAACATATGATTATAAAGCTGTGTCCGAGGTGAATCGAAACGTCATTCGATACTACTGGCTGTATACGACTCTGTCTTGTTCATTTAAAAAAAAAAGAATAACAGAGACAAAAACTGCACGACGTCCAGCCAGGATTCTAATGTAATATACACTTTTGTTCTTTTTTATATGATATATTTGTTGTAATTGTTTTTTTAATAGCGACTCACGTTATTAATAAATGTCTAAAATAATGTTTAATAAAGTAGGTTTTAAAATAAACGGGACTCATATTTTTGAAACAAATACTACTACTACTTTATACTTACTTACAACTTAATTAAATACTAGTTCTATCATAAAAACAGACAATACATATTAAATTGTATATAGTGATTTCTCACTATTGAATAATTTCCATCCGGCTACCGGGGTCGGACTTCCGAAAACTAATCAACATTTTTACGGCATCTGATTGTCACTGTCATGGGATTTCCTGCGAGTAAGTTTTCTGGTAATTCGATTAATTTAATAAACCATGTATATATATTATGTATTTAATTTGTATAAAGTATAAATCATATAATGGTATATAACCTAATAAAGATGTTAATACGTGTATGATGCCGTAGGGCATACACATACATTTTGGTAGAGATGAGCATAACAAAGTTGAGATGACTAACGAGGCTAGAGCGTCGGTGGCTCAGAGGTTTATCTCATGACTTGTAAATAGCAGGTCTCGAGATCGAATCCCACCATGTACCAATGTGTTTTTCGATTTTCATATGTACATGTACCCGACTCTCTTACGGTGAAGGAAATCGTGATGTCTGCACATATCGACGAAGAAATTCAAAGATATGTGTGAAGTCACGCAAACGCTAGTCGTGGAGTTGCGGAAAATGGAGCCCAACTTAGGTCGAACTACATTAACGAGGCTGTGTTTATTAATAGATCATTATTTCTTTCAAAAATCTTTTCCCGCCATCATGATAGATCATACAGATTATAAATATTAGTAGAGTACGTAATTAAAAACTTACGTTTACACATTAGAACTGGTTATCGTTTTTTTACATGATAATTTTCCGATTAATAAAATAATGAGTAATGTGGATTGTGTTGATACTTTGATACTTTATAATTGATGTCTTAATTACTATTGAATTAATTAAATACTCACCTACTTGGGTGCTTACTTCCTACGAGTATATTTATGCGTACAATGGAATAATTATTTTGCCCACCACTATTACGTAGATGAAATATCAATGGATCCTACGTAGACTATCGTAAACCACAATTTTGGTTTTACGCCTTGTTTTTTTTTTTTAATTTAATTGTCAATTATTGATTTGTATTTATATTATAAAGTCCTTAACGTTAGAAAGAAGAACTCAAGATTTTGGTTGTCTAGTATGTTTTGTCGTGCAAAAATTACATTTAAAACACAATAGTTTAAATAGAAGTCATCGATATATGCTATCATCAAACTTAACTTAAGAAAAACTATTTTATCTACTAATAATAATAATTAATATAACAAAAACTTATTACAGTTAGTTAGTTAACTTATTGCAGTTATAGTTAGTTCATTTATTTTTACTCGTACATAAAACCTCCTCGGACATTAAAAATAAGTAAAATAAAGATTAAGATTCGGTTGGATTAAGGGCTCGATACAAAAGGCAGTTATTTTGGAGACCGCGCGTATAGTGAGGAGGTTCCTTTCTCTGCAGCTGACCACTGTTTGCTTGAGTCATCGGATTCCTCATTTATATGTATTTTTTTATATGTATAATACATATAAAAATAGTGCACCTCCAGCTTCTTTTTTTTTAAACTGAAATGTATTATATAATGACTATGTAAATAAAGATATACGGTTTGAGTAAAATAATGAAAGTAAAGCATAAAGTAGGGTTCATATTTCAATGTAGGTCAATGCACGGCCTTAAGGATGTAATTGACTCACCCTTAGAAAGGACATTCACTACGATAGTATAATGCCCTTCGATTTAACTATGTCACAATTTATATCTATACTAATATTATAAAGAGAGAAACTTTGTATTTTTGTATTTTAGTTTGTATTGAAATAACTCAAGTACTACTGGGCCGATTTCAAAAATTCTTTCACCATTACAAAGCTATATTATTCCCGAGTAACATAGGCTAAATTATCTAATTCCACGCAGACGAAGTCGCGCACAACAGCTAGTTTACTTATTAATTAAATCAACTAAAACTTATACTATAACTCATCGCGGCAAAAAAGGACTAAAAACGGATTTCGGCAGCGGTCACTTCGCTATTTTGGCGAATTCAGTCAGCCGCAAGCTCGTTTATCATTTCACAGAAGACAGGCGTCAAATGGATACAATTCCGTGTTTCCTGTGCTGAGTGTGGTGTCGGAGGCATAATTTTAGTCCACTTTCCCTTCCTATCCTTTTCTTATAAGGAAAGGGGATGTGGATTTGGCGTGAGAGGTGACACATAGAAAGAGGAATTATCCTCTTGCTGTGCGTGTCCTCCGTAGATTAAGGGTAGTCAACGCATCTGCATTTGCAGACATCTATGGGCTTGCTTCGCTATTTGAGCAAATCCATATGTCCGCTTGCTCGTTTGTTACTTTATAATATACTAGCTGTTGTGCGCCACTTCGTCCGCATGAAATTAAACAATATAGCCTATGTTACTCGGGGACAATGTAGCTTTCTAATGGTGAAAGAATTTTTGAAATCGGCCCAGTAGTTATTTCAATGCAGACAAAAATACAAAGTTTCTCTCTTTATAATATTAGTATAGATAAAAAAATATATCTTATACTATAAAAAATATGTTTCTCAAGTTCAAAGTAATGTCATCGTAGAATATTCTCCCCAAGGTTATTTTCATATCCTGTTCTATTATCCGGTTGTAAGTCGAGTAATTAAAAATAAATGATTAATTAATAAATTAAACAATGCATAGAACCTTCGTAGAACGAATGTGTAATGTTGTATATGATTATGAACAGGACAGGAAAGTGGTTACAAGGCGCCGGTGACCTGTTGCTTATTACAGTTAGTTTCCATTGCCTGACTAAAGTACAGATGTTAGTGAAAATCAATGGTGATACTATATAATAAAAACTATTCTTATCCGTACATAGTATAAAATAATAACGCTTTTTTATGTTTGTCCATATATATGCTCGAATCTTTAAAAATACGCAACGGATTTTGATGCGGTTAGTAGATAGAGTGATTCTTAAGGAAGGTTTTCATGTATAATACATTCACAATATAGTAGAGTAACACTGATAATTTATAGGTTTTTGATATGATGTCGTAAATTAACACATTTTTAGCGCTTACATTGCAAACGCTGCAGTATTTAGTATCAGCATTATACCGATTTGCATCCGTATGAAGCCGGGGCGGGTCGCTAGTTATAAATAATTAAAAACAATACCCCAACAGTCCAATAGTCAGATGACATAAATGACGTTTTTTATGCATTCAATCGACCCTGGGTAAGCTATAGTCCAAGGGACAGCGATATTTGTCGCGTATAGAGGTTTCTCTCTAATCCAATTTTTTCGCTTATGGAGGTAGCTCGTCGGGACCGGAGAATGACTCACTTATAGAGATTTCTGGCTTATCCAAGTTCGACAGTATTTGATTTCAGACATCTTGGCGCTGATTGCTGCAGTTGTTAATGTGTGAAGATTTGAATTAATACAAAATAAAAATAGAAGGGTTAAGTGAGACATATCCAAGCATTGACCTATCCATCTAGAGAGATCAGTGAGTATTTTACGTTAGTAGAAAAATAGTCTACCTGTCTACTTACATTG